>PVLC010024351.1:0-16224 GCA_004027655.1 Graphiurus murinus
TATGGAACCAGCCAAGATGTCCATCAACAGATGAATGGATTACAAAACTATGGGATATGTACACAATGGAATTTTACTCGGCCATAAAGAAGAACAAAATCATGTTATTTGCAAGGAAATGGAAGGAACTGGAAAACATTATGTTAAGTGAGATTAGTCAGTCACAAAAAGTTAAAAATAGAATGCTCTCCCTAATATGCGGAAGCTAGGGAGAAAATGGGACTTTAGAGGGACTCCAGATGAAGGAGAATCCTTAGGTGAACAAAGAATTTGACTTAATGGAAGGTGAAGGGGGTAGGGAGGACACCCTAATGAACATGATGTAATTTCTATGAACACATCAAAGTCATTCACCAAACTGACCTTGAGAAGGAGGGAAGAGGAGGGAGTGGGGCGGGAATTGGGGAAGGGTTAAATGAGAAATGTGTGCATGGATGTCTTTACCTATACTAGCTTGTACTTAACAAAGATGTGTAATTACAATGCACCAAATAAGGGAAAGATGAAAAATAAATAAATAAATATATAAAAAAAAGAAAAATCATTGTTTCTCTACAGTCTTCTAGAGATGAATGTTGTTGAAAAATCCAGTTTTCAACATTTTCTGCTTTTTCTTTTTTCAATAACACAAGTGTCATTTCTTCATCTCTAAATCTGATAATTTTATTATGATATATTTCAGTGCTCATTGTTTGGTATCAATTTCTGGCTACTTAGTGTGTTACTTCAATATGTAGATTTACATACATATTAGATTACTGATTATTATTTCAGTATTTATGAAATATCATTGTTTCAGTAAAGACTAATTAAGCTTAGGATTTGAGTATTTATTTGCTGGTTGTTTGTTCTTCCTTCTTTGTGTTCCAAATCATCTTTGTGCTGGATAGTTCTTTCCTATCTTCTGTGTTGTCTTATAATTTTTCCTTTATTTTGTATTTTTTGGTCTCTCTCTCTCTCCCTCCTCTTGTTTTCTATGTCTCTCATCATGTGTTCTATGGTGTCATTTTTCCTCATCGTGTGCTTTATAATTTAGTTTTTATTTCAGAACTTTTGCCCTTTCATTTCCTGAGTTCTAACAATCTCATTCCATAGCCCAATTCAGCTAGCTAGTTATTGTGTCTTTTTTTTTTGTGGTCATGATTATCTATCATGTTTGTTATTCATTTTTTGATGTAAGTTTTTATATAGTTACATTAATATTTGCAGATAGTCCTTTTCTACTTACTCTTATCTAAATGAAATGTATTCTCTTACACTAGAAGCAAAAGGCTAGAGGGGGACATGGGCCAGTTTCCAAGCTTCAAAACTGAAAGGTTCTAGCCGGGCATGGTGGCACAGGCTTGTAATCCCAGTATTTGGGAGGCTGAGACCAGAGGATCCGGGTTCTCAGCCAGCCTCAGCTACCTAGTGAGGCCCTCCGCAACTTTGTGAGACCCTGTTTCAAAATAAAGAATAAAAAGTAGGGCTGGGGGTATAGCTCAGAGGTAGAATGCCCCTGAGTTCAATCCCCAGTACCGCAAACAAAACAAAACAAAACAAAACAAAAACTGAAAGGTTATCTCTTTTACTGATGCAGAAGACTTAAATATGGTTCCTACATGTAACAACAAACCCTCTGCTTCTAAATGTGTCCTATTCAGAAGAACTGCCAGTCCTAAGTTTCTGAGGTCTCTTCACATTTTTTGCTTTCAAGGCTTGTCATTTATCCAGAGGTTTTTTTTGCTGGCCCTTTTTAGGATTTGTCATACTTGGATCCCCTGGGGACTTGTAAGCCTTCTTTCTCATTCTTTGCAGAGAGACTGTGCTTTTACTTGTCTACCTGGGTCTGATATTGCTCCCTGCTCTCCAAATACCCATCTCAATGTAGCACCCACTCTTCCTGTGCAGAAATACATGCTGGAGATATCTGAAATCTGTCAGTCCTCAAGTCCTCTCCACATTTCCTGCTCTTTACAAACATCGCTGTGAATCTGCACATTGACTTCCAGCCCTGCTTCAATTTTGGTAACACATTCAATTTCAACTATGTCATTTTGTGTTTATCTCATAATTTTACCAAAAATATAGCATGTGTGTATGTGTTATTTTCCTTATTTTTCTGCCTGGTGACCAAGAGAAGTTAGAAAATTCAGAACTAAGTTTTTGTGGAATATTATGATCATTTCTCATCTTACTAAACATTTGCTTATATATTTCACATAAACTTTAAATAAAGTATATTTGACATTGTACTGATCAAGTCTGAGTTGTCCCTTCTCCTTGAATTACCAGTTTTAGCAGAATACTTATTCATTCAGTTCCCCAAACTGAAAGTATGAATATGATTTTTTTTTTTGTGGTACTGGGAATTGAACTCAGGGGCATTCTACCTCCGAGCTATACCCTCAGCCCTATTTTTTATTCCTTATTTGGAAACAGGGTCTCACTAAATTGCGGAGTACCTCACTAAGTAGCTGAGGCTGGCCGCGAACCCAGATCCTCCTATCTCAGCCTCCCAAATGCTGGGAATACAGGCATGCGCCACCACGCCTGGTCTGAATATCATTCTATAGTGTTCCATTTTCTATACTGGGCATATGCCATTAATAACTCGTATCATTTCAACCAAATTGAATAATTTTTTCAATATATCCCATAATCTTTATCTCCGAATAACACTATTGCATTCTAAATACTTTTTTTTTTTTTTAATCCAGTTTTTCTCCTCAGCTCCATACTCCACACTATCTCTGAAACACTCTAAGACACATATCTGGTTACTTTTACTTAAGGTATTAAGTTTTTCAGTGGCTACTAACTGTGTATACAGGACAGCAAGGTTCACACTAACAGGGCAAAAAAAGATTTTCCATGGTCAGATCCTTAACTATCTCGGATCTCCTTGTCTCTCATCATGCTACTCTTGTCATAACAAGCTCTGTGCTAGGATCTTTCACACATTTTCCTGTGAGTGTCTTATCTCAGTCTGATAACACTATGACAGATCACTTATCTTCCCAACTAAGTCCAAGTCATACTGTCTATAGCATTTCCCAATATTTCCAGGTAGAACTATGATTTTCACCACTAGATTACCTGGTCAACTAGTACAGGCTCATTATGACTCAAAAGTTCTTGCTAACCTCTTGAAAAAAAATGATGACCAATTATTCTGTTATTAGGATGAAAACAAATATAAGTTGATATCATATATTCAGGAAGAAGCCGGGCGTGGTGGTGCACGCTTGTAATCCCAGCATTCGGGAGGCTGAGACCGGAAGATCCAGGTTCGCGGCCAGCCTCAGCTACCTAGTGAGGCACTCCGCAACTTAGTGAGACTCGGTTTCAAAATAAAGAATAAAAAATAAGGCTAGGGGTGTAGCTTGGAGGTAGAATGCCCCTGAGTTCAATCACCAGACCCACAAAAAAAAAAAAAAAAAAAAAAAAAAAAAAAAAAAAAAAAAAAAAAAAAAAAAATATATATATATATATATATATATATATATATATATTCAGGAAGAACAAACAAATAACAAATGTTGGTTCTATATAAAATAATAAACTTATGTACTGAAATTCTAAAGGTTAACATGTTCTTATGTTGATGACACAGATGTTTTCTCATAGTCTAATCGGCTAATACAGATTGAACAGTCAATAAATACCTGTAATCAGTGAATCAACTTTATACTCACACCTGTATTATAATGAAGAATTTTCCTGTTTATGAATGCTCCATGTGTGTTAAGTGAATATATTCAGTTGTTTTTTTAAAATTAAGTTTGTTTTATAACTGATACCTAAAAAGCTAAAAATTGTATGTATTTAAGCAGTACTATGTGCTATTTCAATACATGTGTACATTTAGTTTTAGGTTAGTTAACTGAATGTACCATCTACCCACTTTATGCAACTAAACTAGTTAAAAGAGAATTAAACATATACATAAATTTGGACAAAGTAACAATTTTTCCCTTCTGCAAGGTAATAATTTTCCCCATTTGCCACCATTGAAACACAGAGTAAATTGTTTACTTTAATAATCTAAAATATTTCTAAACTTATCTATATTATTTATTAAATGAATAGTAATTATGAATAATGTATACTTACCGGAATATGATCAGGTTGAGTGGCACATCAGAAAAACTAGAAAAAACAATTGAAGAAAACATAAAAGAAAAAAACAAAGGTAATGTATGGCAGTTTGTATCACATTTCCCAGGTCTGGCATCAATAAAGTCATCCTCCTCATCCGCAGTGGTTAATCCAGATTTAATGCAAGAACAATGGTAATATGCCTATGAAATATGAAGATGGAAAACAATTCCTCAGAAATATAACCATGAAATGAAAACTCTTACTATAAAATAAAAAGTAAATCAATAACTCTAGGGAGATTGTTCAGTTCTAATAATTAATTTCTTTATGTTAAACCCGCCATTCATTATTTAGAAATGACACATTCATGATAAATCTAAGGTTTTTTACCTGAAAAAGAATTTGTATGTAATTATAGACGATTTATATTCAGTGTCATTATAGAGTTATGTATCACTTCCTGTCATTTTTTCTTTTTAAAAATTTATTTATTTTTTATTGGTGCATTGTAATCATACATCTTTGTTAGGTTCAAGCTGGTAAAGGTATACATGCACACATTTTGACCCTAATTCTATGCCTCTAATGAGATTTATTCTGTTTTAAGCTCTCTTGATTATTTTGTTCTCCTCCTCTTCCTCTTCCTCCTTTCTTCTGTGAGTAGGATTCCTTTAAGTATCTCTTGCAATTCTGGCTTAGTTGAATTCCTTTAGTTGAATGCTTATCTTAAGATCTTTATCTTTTTCTTTCTTTCTTTCTTTTTTTTTTGTGTGTGTGTGTGTGTGGCACTGGGGATTGAACCCAGGGGCATTCTACCTCTGAGCTACCTCTCCAGCCCTATTTTATTTTTATTTTTAAACAGCTTCTCTCTATGTTAATGAGAGTCTCACTACTTGATGAGGCTGTCCTCAAATCTGCAATTCTCCTGACTCAGCCTCCCAAGTACTGGGATTACAAGTGTGCACAACCACACTCAGCTCTTCTTTTGATTCTGAAAGATAGCTTTCTGAAATAACAATCTTGGTTTGTGGTTATTTTCTTTCAAGTTCTTCCTGGACTTGAGGTTTCTGGTAAGTAATTAGCTGTTATTATAAACTGGGCAGGGTGGTTCGCACCTGTACTTGAGATGCTAAGACAGGAGGGTCTCAGGTTTGAGAACAGCTTCAGCAAGTAGTGAGACTCTCATCAACTTAGCCAGACCCTGTTTCAAAATAAAAATTAAAAAATAGGGGTGAAGATGTAGTTTGGAGGTAGAATGCCCATGGGTTCAATCCCCAGTAACACATACATACACACACACACACACACACACACACACACACACACACACAATTAGCTGTTATTTGATTGGTTTTCCTATAAATGTGACCTGATGTTTCTCTCTTGACATTTTCATATTTTTTCTTTGTTCTGAGTTTTTAGTCTCTTAATTGTAATGTGTTGCAGAGAAGCTCTTTTATAGTTTTGTCTATTTTGGGTTCTCAATGCTTCCAGCATCTGGATGTCCATTTCTTTCTCAAGTTTTAGGAAATTTTCTGCTATTATTGCAATGAATTGGTTATCAATGCCACGTCCTTAATGCCTATGAACCTTAACTACAATAACCATGGCAATTTAAGAGCAAACCATGCATCAACATATATTAAAAAAGACATTTTTTTCTTTTTTTTTTGGTTCTGGGGGTTGAACTCAGTGGCATTCTACCTTCGAGCTATACCCACAGCCCTATTCTTTGTTCTTTATTTTGAAACAGGGTCTCACTAAGTTGCGGAGTGCCTCACTAGGTAGCTGAGGCTGGCGGCGAATCCGGATCCTCCTGTCTCAGCCTCCCAAAAGCTGGGATTACAAGTGTGCACCACCATGCCCAGCTAAAAAAGACATTATTAATAATTTCTACAATTTTACTCACCAGTGAGAAAAGTAGGTAAGAAATAAATATAGAATAGGCAGAAAAGTTAAGCATTAATTATAGTATACTTAATTATATTGGAAGAAGTGTGAAAAAGAAAAGAGTAGAGGAATATTGTTAATGCAACAACAATTATAAAAACATTGTTTTCCCCTTGCTGAGGTGTGTGAAACGGAGGCATTCTTGTTAGGGCCTTGTTTTAGAATTCCCCAACTCTAGCAAGGTGTGGTGGTGCATGCTTATAATCCCAGTACTTGGGAGGCTGAGACAGGAGGATCACAGGCTCGAGGCGAGCCTCAGCAATTTAGGGAGGCCCTCTGCAACTTAGTGAGAACTTGTTTCAAAAAATAAAATAGGGTTGAGGGTATGGCCTAGAGGCAGAATACCACTGGGTTCAAACCCTAGTACCACACACACACACACACACACACACACACACACACATGAATTCCCCAACTGTGAGGATGTTTGTGGGACATGATAATTATTGTTCTCAGCTCTCAAGATTGACCCCAGCGGGTCAATCTTGTTTGGGGTGTGTGCAAGCTGAGTTCTGTCCCTCCCAAGTGTGGAGTGTTAACCGTTTCAGAGAAATTTTTGCCCTGAATATCACTGTGTTCTTGCATCCAGGGATTGAGTGCGACTGGCAGAATCTGCTGTCCAGCACTCTCACCCAGCTCGCTCTCTCTCTCTCTCTCTCTCTCTCTCTCTCTCTCTCTTTCTCTCTCTCTCTCTCTCTCTTTTGTGGTTCTGGGGGTTGAACCCAGGGGCATTCTACCCTCGAGCTCCACTCCCAGTCCTATTTTTTATTCTTTATTTTGAAACAGGGTCTCACTAAGTTGTGGAGGGCCTCACTAGGTAGCTGAGCCTGTCCGGGAACCTGGATTCTCCAGTCTCAGCCTCCCAAATGCTGGGATTACAAGTGTGTGCCACCACGCCTGTCTCACCCAGCTCTCTTAAGGCACAATCCACATTGTACCACACCTCTCTTTCTGAGAGCCTCCACCTGTGTGCTGCGCAATGTGGGGAGTTCCTCAGCCAACAGTTCCTATAGACAATTCTGAGCATGGGAAAAAATGGTTGGGCCCATAATGGATGCTGGGGGGTATCACCTTTTTATTAGACCCAAACCCAGCATACTTCAGCTCCCTGTTAGCCTTGCTCCACAGTACAGTGTTCAGACTGCCAATTTCAAACTCAAGTGCCTTTTGTCTCTGTCTGCTCTACAGACCCATAGGCCAGCAGCTACATCTCCCATTGCTGCACAGAGTTCCTCCTGGTCTATGTCACAGTCTCACTCCTGACCTCAGACTGACTCCCATCTTGAGCACCGACCAGTGCAATGAGAAGTGAAGCACAGGCCATTGGGTCTAGGGTACACAAAAAGGAAACCAAGTTGCACTTGGTTAAGAGATAGAGAAAAACAAAGTGCAACTTCAGGGATTTCAAATCTCGTATGCGGAAAGTTTAAATAATGAAACTTTTCAAGCTGCTGTGCCTTCCACTGAATCTTCTTAGAAGGGCAGCTTTCTCCTACGATAGCTCATTCCATAGTACCTGGGCTGTTTTATGCTCAGCTTCTGGTTTTCCGGGACATTCAAGCATGCTTTTCTGAAGTTTACTGGGAAACTTTCTTTCAGTATGTTAGAGGGGAACTGCTTCCCTATCAAACCACCATGTGCTCAAGACAGGTACGGTCTACTCCTTTTATTACTTGTCTTTTTAATTTGTGTGTGTATGTGTGTGTGTGTGTGTGTGTGTGTGTGTGTTTGTGTTACTGGAGACTGAACTAAACCTAGGGTTGTTCGACCTCCGAGGAGGTCCAAGGTATCCCCCAGCCCTTTTTACCTTTTGTTTTGAAACAGGGTCTCACTAGCTTACTTAGAGTCTTGCTATGCTGCTGAGGCTGTCTCTGAACGTGCTATCCTCCTGTCTAAGCCTCTTAAATACTGGGATTAGAGGAGTGTGCCACCATACCTGGCTCTTGTGTTTCTATTCTCAAAACTAAAAGTTGTAGGGTTTGCCTGGTTGCTAGCTCTCTGATTTGACTTCTGGCAGTTTTCCTACCTCATCATTCAGCCACAGAATTGATGTTTTGATTCAGTCCTGGAGAGCAGTTACTATACAAAGGGAAAAATGAGTGAATAGCATCAAGACAAACTATGATGCACAATTGTATTCCCAGTACTTGGGTGCTGAGACAGGAAGATTGCAGGTTCAAAGTCAGACTTAGCAACTTAGCAAGGCTCTCAGAAACTCAGTGAGACCCTGTTTCAAAATAAATAATACAAAGGGCTGGCAGTATAGCTTGAAGGTGCATGAGAATGCTCCTAAATTCAATCCCCAGTACCACTGCTAATACCAAAAAAGAACAAACAACCCCCCCAAAGACTGGTATAATGTAACATTTAGAGGCACAATTTGTTTTATTTTGTTTATTTTTATACTTTTATTGGTGCATTATAGACTCACATCATAATGTAGTTCATCGTGATGGTGACACATAAGCACACAGCACTTGGTGAGTTTTCCCCCAGATTCCTCCCCATTCTCCTCTTCCCCAGACAAGATATTGAGATTGACATTGGTATTCTCAAGTATACACATAATGTCAATGGAAGTTATTCCCTCATTAATTCTCCTTTTCTCTCAGACCACCTCCCTGACTCCACTAGAGTTTCTCCTCCATTATCTAAAGTCCCTCTTGTCCTTATTATTCCCTAGCTTCGCATATGAGAGAAAACATATGCCCCTTCACTTTCTGTGACTGGTTAATCTCACTTAACATAATGTTCTCTAGGTCTGTCTATTTTCCTGCAAATAACATAATTTTGTTCTTCTTTATTGCTGAGTATAATTTCACTGTGTAAATATCCTATAATTTATACTCCATTCATCTGTTGGTGGACACCTTGGTTGGTTCCATAATTTGATTATTGTGAATTGTGCTGCTATAAACTTGGATATGCACATATTACTATAATATTCTGATTTCAGTCCATTTGGAAAGATATTCAGGAGTGGTATAGCTGGATCATACGTGGATCCCTTCCAAGTTTTCTGAGGAATCTTCACACTGATTTCTGTAGTGCCTGCACTACTTTTCAATCTCACCAACAGTGTGGAAGAGTTCCAATTTCTACACATCCTTGTCAACATTTATTGTTGTTTGACTTATTTATTTTATTTTTATTTTTTGTGGTACTGAGGATTGAACTCAGGGGCATTCTAACTCTGAGCTACACCCCCAGTCCTATTTTATTTTAATTTTGAAACAAAGTCTCACTAGGTTAATGAGAGTCTCACTACTTGCTGAGACTGTCCTCCAATCTATGATCTCAGCCTCCCAATTCTGGGATTATAGGCATGTGCCACCATGCCCAGCTTGTTTTTTTGAGGCAGGATTCCAGTTTTTTACTTAAAACTATTTTTGGCTTAAAGCAAAATAAAAAGAATAAAGTTTCTTCATTTTCTCCCTCAGACATAAACAAAGCAGAGTAACCCTAGAGAGCTTGGGTATGACCCAGCACAGGCTCTCTGAAATATAAACAAAGTAGTGATGAAAAGAATAACAAGTGGGGCATGGTGGTGCATGCTTGTAATCCTAGTACTTGGGAGGGTGAGATAGGAGGATCACAGGTTCAAAGCCAGCCTCAGCAATTTAGCAAGGCTCTCAGTAACCTAGTAGACCCTATTTCCAAATAAATAAAATCGGGTTAGGTGTGCAGTATGGAGATAGAATGCCTTTGGGTTCAATCCTCAGTACTAAAAAAAAAAGAGAAAACAAAACAAAACAAAACACATATAATGATTAACTGCTTGCTCTGCTTCTGTCATCATGTTTATGCTAGGAAATGTACGCTTATCCCTCTCCCCCCATCATTAGGTTATCAAATGTATAAATGAGCTTGTATATTCACTCTTCATGGCTCAGACTCGAAGCTTTGCTTACTGAGCCTTCACTAGGGAATAAAATAACCTGTTTTCCTATCTCTGGCCATTATCTCTTTTCTTCAGGGACCTAGTTTTCCTGCAACAGTTTGACTTCTTGATGATTGCCATTGTAATTGGGGATAGATGGAATCTAGTGTAGTTTTGATTTGTGTCTCCAAGATTGCTAATGATGCTGAACATTTTTTCATGTATTTTTCATGTATTTATTAGCCATTTGTATTTCTTCTTTTGCGAAGTATCTATTTCAATTGCCCAATTCTTGACTGGGTTTGTGTGTGTGTGTGTGTGTGTGTGTGTGTGTGTGTGTGTGTGTGTGTGTGCATTTAGTCTTTTAAGTTCTTTGTATATTCTAGATATTAGACCTCTATCAGAGGAGTAGCTGGAAAACATTGTTTACCATTCAGTAGGCTCTCTCTTTAGACTCTTGATGGTTTCCTTTCATGAGCAGAAACTTTTTGGTTTTATGTCATCACATTTATTAATTCTTGTTTTAATTTCATGAACTTTAGGGGTATTATTGAGGAAGTTTCCACCTGTGCCTATATGTTGGAATATTGAACCTATGCCCTCTCTAATAGCTTTACAGTCTCTGGTCTAAGTTCCAGTTGGGTCTTTGATCCATCTTGAATTGACTCTTGTACAGTGTGAAAGGTAGAGATTTA
The DNA here is from genome assembly GCA_004027655.1 of Graphiurus murinus. Classification (NCBI taxonomy): domain Eukaryota; kingdom Metazoa; phylum Chordata; class Mammalia; order Rodentia; family Gliridae; genus Graphiurus; species Graphiurus murinus. The sequence goes on from PVLC010024351.1 coordinate 10,609, forward strand.
ATTTCATTTTACTACAAATGGATAACCAGTTTTCCCAAAACCATTTGTTGAAAAGGCTGTCTTTTCTCCATATATGTGTTTGACATCTTTGTTGAAAATTGATTGGCTGTAAGTGTATGGATTTGTGTTGGTATCTTCTATTCTGTGTCATTGGTCTATGTGTCTGTTTTTGTATGGAGGCATATTTTAATGCAAGAGTATGATTCTTCCATTCCCAGTTCCCACAAGGTTTTGTATTATGGAAACACAAGGAACAAAATTCCCATTACATGTTTTTAAAATTAAAAAAAAATCAGAACATTTTATAAAGAGACAGGAGTAAAATATAAACACTATCTACAAGTTGAACAAGTTACTGGAGAAGAATGAGCATAAAAATATTACCTTTTGGTTGTACATATTCTTAGCAAGTGTACAGCCAGCAAAGCAGGGAGAAAAATACTCTATATCATCTCTTCCACATATGGAAAAATACAATGAAGATGAGCATTTACAGGGAACATTGCAAGGAGCTGTGAGGTTTCCCACCTGACCTGTTCTGTAAAGATGAGATTTAATATAATTATGATTTCATCATTTTATAATTATTAATCTATACACTAAGATATCAATGAAATTCACAAAATACTCTTATTAAATACTTACTTTTTAAATAGTTACAATAGGGTATATCTAATATATAAGAAACACATTATAGAATATACCATTTGGAATTTTTTTATATATATTTGCCAAATTGTCTGTATAGTCATATTTGAAAACATAGTCACCACTCCCAAAAATTTTCCTATGCCTCTTTGCAATTCCTCTACCCTCCTCTTTTTACCAATCTACTGCCTGTTACTATTCAATAGTTTGAATTTCCTAACATTTTAGGAAATGTAATAATACAATATACACACTTTCCTTGGCTTCTTTCATGCGGCTGGTCTTTATTTGGTCTTTGGACAGTCATATACTTCTGTGATTTTTCAGTAAATATTAAGGAGTAGAAAGTTTGAATCATGTGATAGTGTACATTATCTAAAAAGATATTGGGCCAGGCATGATGGTACATGCTTGTAATTCCAGCACTTGGGAGGCTGACCGGAGGATCTGGGTTCTTGGTCAGTCTCAGCTACTTAGTGAGACTCTCTGCAACTTAGTGAGACCCTGTTTCAAAATAAGGAATAAAAAATAGGGTTGGAGATGCAGCTCGGAGGTAGGATGCCTCTGAGTTCTATCCCCAGTACCGCAAAAAAAAAAAAAAAAAAGAATAGCTGGGGGTGTAGCTCAGAGGTAGAATGCCCCTGGGTTCCGTCCCCAGTACATAAAGAAAGAAAGAAAGAAAGAAAGAAAGAAAGAAAGAAAGAAAGAAAGAAAGAAAGAAAGAAAGAAAGATCAATAAATAAATATAAATAAATAAATAAATAAATTGGCATTTTAGATAATTCCAATATCTAAAAAGCAAAGCCTGTTGAAATTTTTATTGTGATTGCTTTGAATACATATAGCATTTTGGGGAGGATTCACATCTTAATAATATTAGGTCTTGCAATCCATGAACAGGGCCTATCCCTCCCTTTAAAAATTAAGGAGCTGGGCATGGTGGCACACACCTGTAATCCTAGTACTTGGGAGGCTGAGACAAGAGGATTGCAGTCTCGAGGCCAACCTCAGCTACTTAGTGAGGCCCTCCGCAACTTAGTGAGACCCTGTTTCAAAATAAAGAATAAAAAAGTAGGGCTAGGGGTGTGTAGCTCAGAGGTAGAATGCCCCTGGGTTCAATTCCCAGTTCTGCCAAAATAATCAATCAATCAATCAATAAATAAATAAATAAATAAAATTTAGGTTTTTAATTTCTCTCAGTAATAATTTATAATAATCAGTATGTAGATAATTCACATCTTTTGTCAGATTTATCTTTTTTTGTTTTGTGGTACTAAAGACTGAACTCAGGAGCATTCTCTAACTGAGCAACACCCCCAGCCCTATTTTATTTTTTATTTTGAAACAGGGTATTGCTAAGTTGATGAGGGCCTCGCTAAATTGCTGAGGCTGGCCTTAAACTTGCAATCTGCCTGTCTCAGCTTCCCAAGTACTGGGGCTACAGGTATGCATCACTAGTTGTTTTATTTTTGGTATTTTAACCAAAAAATAAAAATCCTTGCACACCTTGGAAAGAAAAAGAAAGCAAATAAACCTATTCAAGAACATAAGGTAAAACAGCTATTGTAAAGAATTTAGTATTGTCTCATAGTTGTTAACAAGTCAATACAAAATTTTGCTCTTAGGCTCTGAATCAATTTCCTTTCCTTTCTTTCTTTTTTCTTTTTTTGTGGTACTGGGGATAGAACCCAGAGGCATTCTACCTTTGAGCTACATCTCCAGCCCGATTTTTATTCTTATTTGGAAAGAGGGTCTCATTAGGTTGATCAGTCTCACTACTTGCTGAGGTTGTCCTTGAACCTGTAATCCTCCTGTCTCAGCTTTCCAAGTGTAGGGATTACAAGCATGCACCACTCTGCGCAGCTCTGAATCAAGTTCAGAGTGTTTTTTTCTCTAGTATTTCATGACAGAATTAGCAGCCATATCACCAGATATCATTATAACATTTTTGCCCTTAATATGAAAGGTAAAATTATGCTTTGTATTTCTTTTATATGTCTAATAATTCCAAGAATGGTATAAGCATCTAAGGATCAATGGATAAATAATTATTGACTGAGAAATATGCCTTAGGGTTCTGATTTTAAAATCTAATATACAAAATTATATTTACCCATCATAATCTTCATTGATTCCAGCAAATTGCACTGTATCACAGCGAACAAAAATTACAAATAGAAGAAGTATAAATGATATACTAGATGTAATCATTATAAATCTCATGAGGGCTTTACAAGACATTTCTAACTTGGAAACAATGACACCTCCCAGAAGTTGACCAAGTGCACCTCCAGGAACTAAAATAATTCCTAAAGAAGAAGGAAAAGAAATGCAGAAAAATACTGTTAAAAATTATCAGTTGACAGTACAGAAAATTCATACAGTGATGCAAGCCCATCTGTCCTAACATACAGCAACAAAGACTTAAATTAAAAGGCAGAGAAAAAAACTGAACTTTAGGGAAGTATAGTGACATGTTGCTCCGATACTGTAATGGCATCAAAGACATATCAGGAACTTAAATCCATGGCAAACACAGTTAGGACCTGTCTTACTGAGAGGTATTATGAACTAGTCTATAAACTGAAGGTTGATTACAAGAGGTATGATTACAATTACAGGAGGTAACAAATTTCTATATTGATTACACTAAAAGTTACAGCATGCATCCTTAACTTTTTCCAACCTAAAATAAATTATTACATTTGTCATTTCCCCATTAGTGTTAAAATCTTATAACACTGAATTCCATTAGCAACCTCTTTTGGAAAGTCAAGTTCTCAATAACTTGTAAAACTAAGGGTATGCACAAAGCAAATTCCCTCTAATGTCAAAACATGGAACAACTTTGACAAATGTGCACACATCAGTAAGCCTATTCATTACTACATTGTTTGGAAGAGTAAAAAATTGGAGGCAACTTTATATCCATTAATATGATAATGGATAAATAGTTGTATATTCATAAAAGGGAGTTTCATAGCACAGTTAAGATGCACTGAATGAATTTCTGATGAAAAAGAAGTAGTAGAAAAGCTTGTATAAATAATACACACATTTTAGAAATAGGTTGAAAGTAGACAGACAAATAAAATATGTACAAACACATATACAGAAAATGCACTGTAACTTCAGAAGAGTGGTTATCAGAGGGGAGGAAAAGAAATGGATTAGGAAGGGATGCAGATGTCCTTGCAAGGTCTTATGTGCAATGATACAAGAGTGCTCATTTTTTAAAAATTTCAGCAAATGCTTATTTATTCCTTATATTTTCTGCTTGCTTTAACTATTTCACATACATATATGTATGTGTATGTATATGTATGTATATGGGAATGTGTGTATGCGAATATATATGAGTATATATGTTTACATGTGTGTATAACATTTTATACAAAATTTTTGAAATCAGCAGAATGAGAAGAAAAGTCTACCTGTAAGTGTAGATGACAACCTGGGTGTTAATAAAAACTGAGTTTCTAAATATATAGGCATAAATTCAGAAGCTCCAATCATAAGCAAGGACTCTGCAGCTTTGCACAGAACTTGGCACATAAACACTTGATTCTTTATCAGAATCTGAAATAGAAATAAAAGTTACATATCAACTAATTTATTTTGTTATTCAAAAGGAATAGGTAGGTCAGGAATCCAAGATGGCGCCTGAGTGAAACAACCTTTCCCAGGCGCTGTGATTTCGAACAAAATTTACCATAAAAAGAGCCTTTTAATTGAAGGAAATAACAACGAAAAAAGCGATATTCGAACCTCAACTTTAAAAAGCCCAGAAAGTGGAGCAGGCCGACCAAGGAAGTCTGCCGCCGCGCGCCTGGTCGGGCAGCGGGCAGCCGGGCGTCACCACGCCAAGGAGTCTGGCTGTGGAGCCGGGACTTGGAGCTGTGGTGATCAACCAGAAGCCGTAAGCTACAAACTCCACACAGCGACCAGGCAGGTGTGGAGCGAGCATCCCCAGGACCCCACACTCTACGCAGGCGGAGACCCCCGAAACAGCCACAGTGACTGGAATGCATGGGATGGGACGATCAGCGTAAGCCCCTGCGGATCTGTCCTTGAGCACCGCTGCGCTGCAGAGAGGGAACGGTGACTGCACAGCAGAGCTTGAAACAGGGCTTCCGCGGATGCAGTTTCTTGACAGAGTGAAAGTGAACCAGAGGGGATGAAACATGAGTGGGGCAACGAGAGGCGCTGGAAAAAGCCCAGGAAGAAGAGGGCGAACCAGCAGCCATCTTGCCACCAGCCCCGCCCAGCCAACTTCCTGCCAGCTATCCAGACGGTCAGTGACCTCTGGCGCCCCCACCAGACCGGAGGAGGAACAAGCCGAGCAGCACAGATCCATAAGTCGGCACCTCCAAGGTGCGGGGAACACTATATGAGGGATAGACTCAAACACCCGCCCTTCTAGAGCTTAGGAACATAAGGGTGGAAGAACCCAGTGCACGTAGGGCACCTGGAAAGACCCGGCATTTAGACTGCACACCTGCCAACAGCAAAGGCAGGGAGAGAGATGCAACCAGGCCCTGTGGAGAGCCCAGAGACATAAGCTAACACCAACAAAACTCCCTGCCTGAATTGGCAGAGAAAATTAAAATCCCAGAGAAACACTCGAAAATTTAAGCTTGATACTTATGAACTAGCAGTGTCTGTTTTAGTGTCTGGTTTCTGTTTTTAGACTTTGGGGTCTTTTTTGTATTTTTTTGTTCTTTGTTTTGTGTTCTTTGGATTTTTTGTTTTGTTTTTGTTTTTTTTAGTATTAAGTTTTATCTGATTTTACCCTGTTTTTGTTTGTATTGTCTTGATTCTTTTATGTTTGTTTGGATGATTATTTGCTTTGTAATTACTTGCTTAGGTTATTGAATCTCCTCCTTATCCCTTTACAAGCTCTCCCCCATCTATATTCCTCTCCTCAACACTTTACCTTCTCTCTTTTCTTTTCCTCTTTTTCCTGTT
>PVLC010024352.1:0-24765 GCA_004027655.1 Graphiurus murinus
CAGTGCTTTAGAGGAGAGAAGAGACTCTTTCTTGGGACAGAAAATGAGTCACACAGAGTTCTAATGGTGTTTATAGGACCCAGAGTTTCAACAGGGGAAGAGTCTGTAGAGAGAGACATGCAGCCAGGAGCTACGGCACACACCTGGAACCCCTGTACTAGGGAGGCTGAGACAAGAGGATCACAGGTTTGAAGCCCACCTCAGCAATATAGCAAGATCCTTAACAATTTAGCGAGACTGTGTTTCACGATAAAAATATTAAAAATAGGATTAGGGGGTATGGCTCGGAGGCAAAATGCCCCTGAGTTCAAACCCCAGTACCTCCCCCAAAAAACAAATCAAATACAGCCTATGTATCTGTGATCTATCTATATACCTAATAATTCATCCATCTCTCTGTTTCTCGTTTCTCCATCACTCTGTAAAATGGCTTGCATGTACTGGCATACGGAAGACATCCAAACCTAATTTGAAAAAAAAGATTTCTAGAGAACTCTGTATAGATCAATAAAATCCAACTCTGACTTCTTTTCGACATTGAAACTGAAAGTAACAATGCCCCAATCCCATTTTAGAAAGAGTCAGAGCAGAGCTCGTCAGCGAGGCGGAGGTGATAGGAAGTTGCAGCGGGGGTCACCACGCCCATGCCCCGCTTGTGGAGGCCTGGTTTGTGTGCCACAGCCGAGGGCAGCTGGAAGCCCAAGACAGTCTCCTCTCCACGACTCAGGCAGCAGGCGAGGCCTGAACTTGGAGCTGCCTCCTTTGCCAGCCTGAGAGTTCCATGTGTCTGTTTCCCCCGAAGCAGGAGCCCATCACACAATGAAATCTGCAGGTGCGGAAGTACCAGGGTGAGCTGGAAGTGGCGTGGGCTAGGTAGGGTCCTGTCATGGTCACATTTGGAATGTCCCTGAAGAGCTCATGTATGAAGGTTCAGAGTTGATGTGATTAAATCATGAGGGTGGTCATCTCATCAATGTGTAAATCCACTGTAATGGATTTACTGGGTGGTAGCAGAAGGCAGGTGGGGCGTGACTGGAGAAGATGGGTCCCTCGGGGTGTGGCCTTAGGGACTGTGCTTCTGTCTCTGAATCTCCTTGCTTGCTTGCTTGCTTGCTTGCTTGCTTGCTTGCTTCTGGCCTTCACGATGTGAGAACAGAGCTTTGCCTTTTTACCTCTCTACTTCCCATCACTGTTCCCTGAGTTCTGAAGACTCTGGCCTCACATGCACTGAACCCCAAATCTCTAAAAAGTGTGAGCAAACAGATCCCCCTTCCTCTAAGTTGTGTGGTCAGTCATTTTAGATAACAGTAGTGAAAATGTTAACTGAGACAGGTCTCATTTCAAACCATCCCTGGTCCATCTGGAAAAATGAAATGACTAAGTCCACAGTGACGAGAGTATAAAATCAGGGCCAGCATTTAGGAGCTCTGGTATAAATTTTATCTGTGACTTTACTCATGACATGCCTCTGCCTTGTGCCCTCACATTGTCACATGATTGGATGAAGCACAAATGGAGGGTTGATTTCATTTTGTCCTTTGAGCCGTGGCACAATATTAAGGTTCATGACTGAATGCCATGACAGGAGCTGCTAGTGTAGAGGAGCTGAGGCTTCCTCAATCCATGCAAAAGGGGTGTCCATGTTCTAGTTTCTGTGCCTCTTGGCTTCTAGAACTATTTGCTACCACACAATTCTGGCACAACCAGACGTTCCACCCTGGCCCAGGGTACTGGCATCATGGATGCCACTGGTACCAAGTTCACCCCTTGGTCCAAGTTTATCCCAGTAGTCGATGGTTGGCAGAGACTACCAGATGGCCATGGTTCTGTGTGTCCAAGCTCTTCCTTCTTAGACTGTATCATGTCCTGAAGTCAGTTAGCACAGCTTTCTGCCACCTTTAAATGGTAATGAAGAAAGTTTTCTACTTTAAAGAAATTTAGCCTGGGTAGGATTATAGGATGCATATGGATTATTTTGAAAATATGTCAGATAAATAGATAGATGATAGATAGATAGATAGATAGATAGATAGATAGATAGATAGATAGATGAGTGGATAGATAGATAGATAGATAGATAGATAGATAGATAGATAGATAGGCCTACTAATTTGGGAGGTATATGTCTGTGCTTTACATAAATAATGTATTTGAAAGAAACTCGGAAACATATGTTTTATTTTCATTTCTTTTACTTTGTGAGTATTTTTTACCAGTCTTTATTATTGTTTGTATTCCTTTTTTAAATTATCATTAGGCGTATTATAACTTTACATCACATTGGGCTATAGAGTGACAGAGAAACATAAACACATGACTCAGAATAGAAGACTGAGAAGCAAAGCCCCGTATCTATAACCAGTTGATCTTTGATGAATATACCAAAAACACACTGGAGAAAGAACAGCCTTTTCAACAAATGATGTTGGGAGAACTGGCTATCTGTATGTAGAAAAATAGAATTAAACCCTAACTTCTCAGCCTGCGTGAGTCCACTGAAGATGGCTCAAAGACCTAGAAATTAGACCAGAAACTTTGAAACTGCTAGAAGAGGGCATAGGACCAACAATCCAACATACAGGTACAGGAAGAAACTTCCTCAATAAGACCCCAAAGGCTCAGGAAGTTAAAACAAGAATTAATGAATGGGATAACATTATACTAAAAACCTCATGAGTATTTTTAAGATATTGCTCCTCAGCTTGGGCCTCAGAACTTCAGGCACCTCAGCCCTTTCTTTAGTCTCAGGATGGAAAGTGCCCTTGCTCATCTCAGGAAGGTGACAGGGCCCTCGTCCTGCTTGGGGACAGAAATGCAGGAAATGAGCCCTGGAGAGAGGCCATCATGGTGTGTGACCCCGGGGACGAAGCTGTGGCTTAGTGATGTTCTTCTGGAGATCTTATGGCTTTGTGAGGTCAGTGATGTAATTCAGGAGAATGTTTCCAAGATGGATTTAAAATAAGACATGGGTGAGTCATCTCTTTTAATAGACAATTCTCCTCCTGCTTGTTCACTCATCACCGTTAACATGGAAATCATAAGTTAAGTATGTGAAATGGTACATAGATTTGGCACATGGTTGAGCACCCCCCCATACTGTGCTGAGATTCCCACTTGTGGAATCTCCCATTGTGGTTCCCCGCCTCCCTCCCTGCAGCCGTGCCCATGACTCCCTGGCCAGCTGTCGGCTTGCTCCTCTGCTATGGAGATCTTGCTCTCGCCCAGCCAAAGCCAGGTTCTGGCATCCCAGCCTGAGCTGTAACTGCATCTCTGCTTGCACGGGGTCTTTCGCCATCGAGGATTAAGATGGATTGAGAGACCTTGATGAGTTTTTCAGACAGGGGAGAGACTTCAGATGTCTTGTGATTCAAGGAGCAGTCCTTCGGGGGGAGGAGAGTCGATGATGGGAAAAGAGCCCAAAGTGAACTCACTTCCAAATAGGAGGAGACAGATGAACTCACCGCTTCTCCGGGCGTAGAGTGAAGTTGTATTGTTCTTGCTCTGATGTGTTTCTCCATGAGGCTAAATTCTGTTAAGGATAGTAGGGGGCAAAAATTCCACCAGTAGTTATTTTTTTATTACAAAAATAACAAATATGCGTCTACCTGCCTATTTTCTTGTGTGTTTTACACTCATGCTTGCATTCAATAAATGCCCACCTGTGTGACTTTTAGGGGCCTAGCATGGGCTAAGTGCAGGGATATAGCAGTAGACAAAGAGATGACAGTCCCTCTCCTTGTGACATATTTAAGAGAGGAAGTTAAGGCTGAACAAGCGAAAATGCACTGTGGGGAACTGATGTTAAAAGGAGGGCAGAAAAATAAGACAAGGCAATTGTGGCTGGAGGGCCAAGGAGGTGAGGGAGGACCTCAGTGAGGAGGTGACAGGTGTCATGTGGTTGAGGAGGTGCCACTCTAACCTGGAGGAGGTAGGACAGGGAGCCGTGTAGATATCTGGCATGAGGGAGTATCCAATAGAAAGGAGAAACAGTAGCTACAAAGCCACCTAACATGTTAGGTAAGGTCTTACGATTTTTATGAAAAATGTCTTTGGGATTTTGATGGGGACCATATCAAATCAGTAGATTGCTTTGGCAGGCATTATCATCAATATTAAGTCTTCCAATCCATGACCATGATCCATCTGTGCTTTTACTTAGGTCTTTATTTTTTTTAATGTCTTATAGTTTTTAGTGTACAGATCTTTTGCCTCCTTAGTTAACGTTATTCCTTTATTCCTAAGTATTTTACTCTTTTGGGTGCTATTATAAATTGAATTGATTTTTAATTTCCTCTTTGGATATTTCATTGGAAGTGCACAGAAATACAATCAATTTTCATGGGATAAGTGTATGTGCTACAACTATGCTGGATTCCTTTATTAGATCTAACAGGGTGTTTTGAAGATTCATTATAGTTTTCTATATGTAAGATGATGGCATCTGTGAACAGAGATAATTTTACTTTTGCTTTCCAATATGAATGCCGTTTCTTTCTTTTTTTATTTTTTACTAGTTGCTTGGGCTAGAATTTCCACTATTGTGTTAAATTAAAGAGGCAAAAATGGGCATTCTTGTTGCTCTTCCTCAGGGGACAGAATTCACCAGTTCACCACTCAGTGTATTCTAGGTTTTTCATATATGGACTTTATCATGTTGAACAAATTCTCTACTATTCCTGGTTGATTGAGTGCTTGAGCAATGAAAAAGTTATGTAAATGGTATGCTTACACAACCCTGCAAATGTGATTAAGGCCACCAAATTGTTCGCTTAAAAAATGTTAAATAATATAATACAATAATATAAAAGACAAAAAAAAAACATTGAGTTGTACTTTTTTTTTGAGGTACTGGGAGTGGAACCCAGGGGCGACCTACCTCTGGGCTCTACCCCCAGCCCTATTTTATTTTTTTATTTGGAAGTGGGATCTCAAAGTTGCTAAGGAGTCTCACTAAGTTGCTGAGGCTGACTTTGAACCCGCAATCCTCCTGTCTCAGCCTCCCAAGTACTGGGGTTATAAGCATGCGCCACCACACCCAGCTTGAGTTGTATATTTTAAAGAGGCGAATTGTACAGTATGTGAATTATATCTCAATAAAGCTATTTTTTAAAAAAAGAAACTAAGAAGTCCAGACAGGAAACTATTGCAAATGGAGGCAAGAAGAAATGAGGGTAGTTTTAGGTTGAAGACACTAAAAGAGAGTGACTGTTCTGCAAGTCAGACCAGCATCATTTGATGACAAATTGGATGGAAAAGAAGAACAAAAGCATAGGGAAGAGGCTCAAATGTTCTTGAGAGTAAGAGATCAGAAACTGCGGCTGCCCAAGAGGAATGAGAGGGGAAGGGACTTGAGGAGAAAGACCAAAACTGGAGGCTCCTTTTTGCTTTTGGTACCCTCTGCCGCCACCCAGCCCCGCCCTGGGAGAGGTAGTTTATGACAATCTGGTCACTAGCTGATTCCTGTGTGTGCAAAACCGTTAACAAGAGTGACCCTGTCCCCAGCTCCCCAGAACAGAATTCAAGTTGGGAAGCCACATTCAAAGACAATGGTGTTGCTCAGAAGTGTCTTTGGCTATTCTGGGTCTTTTATGTAGACAGTGGAATTTTATTCGGCCATAAAGAACAAAATTATGTCATTTTCTGGAAAATAGATGGAACTGGAGAATATTATACTAAGAGACATTAGCCAGCCTCCAAAAGTGAAGGGTCAGGTCGTGTGTTTTCTTTCGAATGTGGAAGCTAGGGAGAGACTGGGAAACACAGGGGGGCTTTAGGTCAATGAGGAGAGAGACCAATAGAATAGTGGAAGGGATTTGGGGAGGGAGACGAGGAGGAGACAGAGGAGACTGGACGAAGGAAACAGCTCAAATACTATGAAGTTACCACTACCAAGCTGAGTACTACATGAGGAGGGGGAGGAAGCTGGGCAGGATCCAGAAGCAAGCACATCAGGTGTTGTGCGTGTATATATGTCTATTGTTCTGACCCTCATTAGCATGCATCCTCACAATGCTCCAATAAAAGTATATTAAAGAACAACAATAACAAAAAAAAAAGGCAATGATGTGAGCGAGAACCTAGAGAGACAACCAAGGATTTCCACATGCCCAGAGTTAGTATCACTTTGTATACAAGTACAGACAGTGCAAACCCACTCACCTATGAGAATGTGCATAAAAGAACCGCCTCCGTGCCTACAGAGAAGCTGGCGTGCCGCAGGTGTGGGGCAAGCGTCTGCTGGTTGGTTGTTAAACGTTCCCGCATGTCGTGATGAAAATCGCCCCGCCATCTTTCTTGTGGCTTTCTGGTTTCCTTTGGGGGAATTGTTATGGTTCTACCTAGAGTCAAAAGATTCCTTAGGTTCTTTTTGAGCCTTGGGTTTTGAGATGTTTCAGTGCTTCTGTCAATAGTTTTAATTTCAGAAGTCACTGGCTTTCCTGGGGATGACAGACTCTCGGTGCAAGCGTGGCTCTGACATCTTGAGTGTAAGATCACCTCGTTCTGCCCGGCGAGGGTAAAGCTCACCCTGAAGAGAGCCAGCTGAAATCTTTGGGAAAGTTTCACCTAGTTCTGCCCCCCTGGTTCCTCTTTCTGCTGAATGATATCAGTGGCAAGCTACTTAGAAAGTACAGTCTAATGTGAGGGTCCCATTTTTAAGATGAGGAAGACCAGGACCTGCATGGTCTCCTGTTTTATGGGAGAGGAGGGAGGGAATCCGCTCTTGGGCTCCTTTGCAATTTTCCTGTGCTTCCTGTGGGGTGGAGACCTGACCAGGCATGGCCAACAGACCCAGTACTGAAGCAGTCCTCCTCTTTCATCTGTGTCTCCGTATGCTCAACACTAGATTGTGTGTTTTTAATACTACTCGCTGCCAGGGAGTTCGGGATGCACGTGTTCCTTTTAACTCCTACCAGACCCTGAGATCTGGCAGCCAGAGAGACCATTCTGGAAGGAGCTGGGAAAGGTCAGGGGGCAGGCTGGTGAGAGCAGCCTGAGATTCGGGAAGCGCAGGTGTCCGGGGTCAGCCCTTAGCCCCCTCAAACTCAGCCATGGGGCTCTGTGACCTCGCTGTATCTTGGTTTTGTTGCCCATAAATCCCAGATAGTAACACTTGCAAAACAGACACTAAATGGAATGCATTTTGTGATCTTTGGAGCAGAGGCATCCTGTTAACATATGCTGACAATGTGTTATTCTAGGGCAAGCCTGGGGCCTCAGCCACCCAGGGTCGTTGGGGGAGCCTCTGCCAAGAATGGCCAGATCTCTCCCGCCTCCAAGCCCGGTCTCTGGGTCCAGCTGGCAGGAGATAAAGGGCCGCTCTGCTCTGCCCAGCTGTTTCTGCCCTGCTTACCCCCTGGGCCTGAATCCAGCGCTCCCACTGCTGAAAGCCACAGCAAGGTACCAATTCAACCGAATAGACACGTGCACTGCCACGCATCTGCAGGCTGGGGACCTACCTCCCTTGGGTGGGACGGATCTCTAAGGCTGCCCCTTCAAAGAGAAAAGTTTTGCTCAGGAATACAGATTTCATGATTGGCCCTCAAGGGTGGGTATGTGCTGTGTGGTTTCTTTGGGTTTTAAGCAGGTAGAGAAGAGGAATGAGCCACCCAACTCCTTCTTCACTCTGCAAAGTTGAGGCTCCTGGTGCCCAAAGCCAGAGATGACTCCCTAGAGAAGGAGGGACATGGAGGATGGAGGAGGAGGAAGAAGATACACGATGGAGGATAGAAAAGGGGGAAGATGGGGGCAGAGGAGGAGGAGGAGGAAGATGGAGGACGGTGGGGGAGGGAGAAAGCCAGTGCTGCCAGGAACTGCCACCGTTATCTCTGAAAGTCACAGCGGTCTCTGGACATCATGCGGTGTCTTTGAGGAAGCCACAAGGACGTGTTCTCAGGGAAAGGGGTGATCTCTGTTGGCCCGCGCCCCGGCCCCTTTTCCTAAACCCCTTTCCTCTTATCTCCATCTCCTCTCTCTTCCTTAAATATTTTCTAGAGAGGAAATCGGGGCAGCAAAGATATTAATATTAAGGGGCTCAACCCTTTCCTGGTGGGCTTATAGTTTAAAAGAGAAACAACAGGAGCCGGGCGTGGTGGCGCACGCTTGGAATCCCAGCATTTGGGAGGCTGAGACCGGAGGATCTGGGTTCGCGGCCAGCCTCAGCTACCTAGTAGTGAGGCACTCTGCAACTTAGTGAGATCCTGTTTCAAAATAAGAATAAAAAATAGGGCTGGGGGTGTAGCGAAACACAGGCTTGGAGGCGGTGCTTCCCCCTGAAGCATGAATCCTGGATGGCAGACATTTGGATATTGCCACCAGGGCAACATAGACGGAGGGGGAGGTAGAAAGGAGAGGGATGGTCCAGGTCACCCCAGGGGACACCCACCCAGCCCAGGTGTAAGGCTGTCCCCCACACTGCCAGCCCACCTTGCAGAACCCCACCCCCACATACAGCCCCAACGCCAACGGGAGGAGGAAGCCAATAATAGCATCCCAATTGGAGGACGCAGGGCGGGTCTCCGATAGGAAACCATCTTAGAAAGTCTGCAGGACAGAGTGGCGTCCAGAGCTCCCACCTGCACAGCAGGAGGAAACAGATTTGACTATCAGCATGCAGAATTTAAGATAGGTGGAGGAAGAATCTCCAAACAGAAGGAGCTCTGCGGCCCTGGAAGACAGCCCTGCCTGGGTGGAAGCCCTGCTCTTTGAAGGCCTGGCGGGAGGTAGGGCTTCTGACACCTAGAGGAGCAGATGACCCGCAAGATCCCAGGGCTGAGGCCACCTCGCCATCTAATTTTAGCAATTCCTCTCGGAGGAAGGGTCCCCCCTGCCTCCAGCTATCTGGGGTTCCAGCACCACCTCTCCTGTTTCCTTTGATGTTGCTGGCTCTGTGCACTCGGGGCCAGATACGCAGCAGGAAGAGACAGGCTCAAAGCTATCAAGCTGCCTATCTCAGTGCGGCAAGAAGAGGCAGAAATATATACATATATATTGTAATAAATTAAAAATATATTTTAATTTATTTATTTTATATATTTATTATTATATATATTTAATTTATATATTTATTATATATATTTAATCTTATATATATTTTAAATTATATATAATTTATTTATAATAAATTTAAAAATATATACATATATATTTTTTAATTGTGAAGTCAAGGCAGCCAGTTTAAAATAGCATGAGTCAAGTTTGGGATTAATACTTGGCACCAATGGTTATGTCAACTGCCATCTAACTGTCTCTCTTTCTTTGTGTATGTGGGGAGGGGAGTTAAACTGTGACTTTATTTCTACTATTCATTTAAAGCTCTCTTTCTTAATTTGAACTCATTATAAATGAATGCACTTTAAGCTATTGCACCGTGGCCCAAAGTGGCTAAGGAGTCATGAGAATGTGTTTCTCATTGTGAAAACTACAAGTTACTCATTTTCTTCTGCCAAGCAATTTTTTATTTAATTCATTTTGGTTCTTTTTTTTTTTTTTAAGACAGCATACGTTCCGAATTACTTTCTCATCTCCAAAGTCCACCCTATGGAAAATGTAGCAATGTGTCTGAATTTTGCAAACTCTGGTAATAGTTTGGTATCTATGGCCCATTGCTCAAGAATTAGCCCCGCCCCTCTCTTTTTAATTAGGGGAGGGGCTGTTTTATATATATATATATGTACTTTATTTTTAACCTCCTGGCCTCCCAGTGTCAAGAAAAGCGATAAGCTCCAGGGGGAAAGTAGCACGGCTGAAGTTTCTAGACTATTTACTTTCTGTGCTGAGGATCTTGGGGGAACTCACGATGTTTTCAGCGACGGTTTCAATAAGATCTGCTGTAAAGTGAAGGAGAGGCAGACAGCAGAGAGAGGGGAAGTCTGCTCCTCTTTTTCAAGCTGGCTGTTATTTAAGAAGTGTCAACACGGTTCCAGGAACTCTGCTCTAGACCAAAGGTCTCGCCCTCATCTTGGCCTTCCTGCAGCCCCCCGCCGCTCCTGGTCTGACTTCATAAACATGCGTTTGAGAAAGAGTCGCTAAGGGTCAGGCACACGGCGTGGCAGGCACGGTGGGAGTATATTTTGGCAAGTCTCTCTCCTCCAGGAGACACGAGATCCTGAGACCCCCCAGTCTTAAGCAGAGTGGTCACATTTGAGCTTTGCAGCTGGGCTGAAGCGTTGAAACAGACACTACACGGGCCGGGGTGAGGCCGGAGCACTGGGTGGGCTCCCAGACAGGGGTGCCTGCGGACCATTCTTGCCCCATGAGGTGGAGCAGCCTCGTCAACATGGCCAGGATCCTCCCCAGCCTGGGATCCCATACTCTACCCACCTGAGGCAGGCTGCAGAAACATCGGGTTGAATGTGCTTCAGGTCTTCAAAGCGGACCAGGAGCTTTAAATAATTCTCTGTGTGCAAGATTCTGAAAGGCAAGTCGACTACCCTGGATGGGGCTGGGGTGTTCTAAAGGGTACACGTGATGGACACAAGAAATCAGGTGTACACAGACACGCGTACACCTCCACACACCCACATGGGTGGATTCCGGGTCCCAGAGAAGGGGTAGAGGGGGACTTGGGAGGCCATTAGCTCCTGGTGGCCTCCTACTAGATACCCTGTGACAATAGAGAGCAATAGGCCAATTATAGTGTTTAAATCTCGAATTAGCCCCCAGAAAGCAGGAATCTTCATTCCAACAAGATCAAGTCTCAAATAGTTTGGGAATATCTTTTCTCAAAATTAGAAAAAAAAATATATATATATATATGTAAATGAATTAGAGTGTGTGTGTGTGTGTGTGTGTGTGCGCGCGCGCGCGCACACGCACGCGTGCATGTGCGTTACTGGGAATTGAATGCAGGGCTCTTCTACCCCCAAGATACCCCTCAACCCTTTTTTGTTTGTTTGTTTTAAAATAGGGTCTCTTTAGGTTGCTGAGGGTCTCATTAAGTTGCTGAGGCTGGCCTTGAAACTGAGACTCTCTAGTCTCAGTCTCTCAAAGACTGGGATTACAGGCCGGTGCCACCACGCCCCTTTTCATTCTATCATTTTCTAATTTACCAAAACGAATGGGAAATTAGTTCCCAGGTCATTGGGTTCCACCCTGTGTGGTCAGAGCTGGAAGGGTTAGAAGTCTGCTGGGAAGGGCGGAGTCTTGTACGCAGCAGGGGCCACAGGATGCGCTGGCCGGGGAGGCGACCCGCCCGGCCCCAGCCTGGCCCAGGCCTCACCACCGACACTGCCCATCTTGCTTGGAGTCCATTGTTGACTTCGGCAGCTGGTCAAGTTTCCTTTCAAGCCCCAGTGCCACAGGGCCAGGGCTGACTCATGCGCTCTTGGACTGCCTGTTCACCAGCTTGCCTGGAGCTACAAGTCGCAATTCCAGTCCGGAAACCAAAATTCACCACCCCAGAATTTGGCGGCGGACTCTGAGGGTGTACCAGAACAGAAGTGCCCAGTCAATATTTAGGCTAGAAGTTAATTCCTCATCTCTTAGGTCTTGACTAATTTAACCACACATATAAAAGCCTATGTAAAAATCTGTATGTGTGTATATATATATATATATATATATATATATATATATATATATATTACTTATATATATGCATATTTTATATGTGAGCTTAAAATACAAAAATGCATGCATATGTTATATATGAGCTTAAAATATAAAACTTCCTCTATGTCTTTATCAATGGGAAAAAAAAAAACCAATTGACCATTTCATTTGGATAGTTAACATCTTGAGTAAATATCTTTTCTCCAAATTTATCAAATCTCTTCAAAGTTTATTTCTAGTATCTTAAAGAAAAATTGGAATGGCAACGGTGAGGGAAACATCCTTCCTCCTGTGTGCTCTGGTACCATTACAAGATCCAATGATTGTCGGAGCTATGTCTCTATTTTTTTTTTCTTTCTCTGTCCACCAAGGGGAGATGCCCTTGCCTCTGTTGCTAAGGCAACAGAGGAGACAATCCATCATCATCATATCACCAGTCACCAAAGAGAGAACAAGAAAAACAAGACTTCCACCAGTGCCACTTGCCTGACTCCAAAGGGTAGGAGAAAAAAAAAATTAGCTTTTAGAAAAAATTAATGAGCCAGGGATCCTTAATGAGTGGCACAGAAGAAATCAGACCACTGCATTTAGTCCAGGCCTTTTCTCAGTGTGTGTGTGTGTGTGTGTGTGTGTGTGTGTGTGTGTGTGTGTGTGTGTGTCTGCCTGTCTCTTTGTCTGACTATGGGACCAGCACACAAACTGATACATCATCTCCTCCACTCCAAGTACCAGTGTTTGCTCATTTAGCACTGGGGATTGAATCAGGGGTGTTCTATCTCTGAATTTCACCCCCAGCCCTTTTTTAAATTTTTATTTTGAAACAGGGTCTCACTAAGTTGCTGAGGGTTTCACTGAGTTGATGAGGCTGGCCTCAAACCTGCATTCCTCCTGTCTCAGCCTCCCAACTACTGGGATTACAAGCGTGCGCCACCACACCTGGCTCTAGTAAGAGTGCTTAGTCTGAAAAGGCAGCTTCCACTGAAAAGTTGGAGGGAATGAGGCGGCACTGAGGCATTGGGATTAGCTCTTCAAAATTGCTCTTCTTTTCAAATGGTTTCTACGATCCCAGCCCTAATATGACCCTGTCTTTTTTTACATTATCCTATCCTATTGCTAAGTCCCGGTTCTTGCATTTAAAATCGTCCATGTTCCTAAGTGAGATCACCAAGACAGAGTATTGGATTTGGAAAGTTTTCCTTTCATTCCCGGGACAGTTTTCAAAGCTCCTAGAATTGACTGCACATGTCTTTCTCAGAGCAACCACCTGAGCAGCGTGGCGGGGGTGATGTGCCCTGCGCGGGAAGAGACACACGGGGCTCCAGCTTCCATAGGGCCCCAGACGTTTTTCCTGGCCGGGAAGGAGCCTGACCCTTTCGGGGAACTGTGTGTCCAGCTGCCAGCTCCGCCTGAGGCCTGACCCCGGAGTCCCTGCTCCTCCCCGCCGAGCGAGCCGAGGTCTGGGCGAGCTGCCTGCATAGTCATCCTCTTTATGGCTGATCTGAGACAGAGAAACCAGACTTGGAAAGGCCACTCTAGCCACAGCTTTGCCTGCAGGGCCTTGAGGATGTCTGTGTGAATATATGACCATCGCTCGACCGAAGGACCCCAGCACTCAGTCGAGCTTTTAATGTTATCAGATTTCATTTTTCCTCATGTCCCTTTTCACTCTCTGACATCAACAAGTTTGGTGACGGAGTGACTGTTGGCCCTCTAGAATCACTTCCTCGGGGACAGAGCGATGGGTTTCACTGCCTAATCCATCCCCAGTGCCTATAGCACTCCTGATTCCTCTTCACTTACAGACCCAACTTTGTGAAAAGGGAAATCGAGGCACCAGGTGGCTGCCACCAGTCTCCCTGAAGTCCAGCTGCGGGGAAGTGCCCGGCTCTTGGCTTGTGCTCCAATACTGTGTCCCTCCCCAAATGCCATCTCCTGAGAGGAGGGCCAGCCTCCTGTGCATAGCATGAGGCAGCAGGAACCCGGCCTGTCAGTGGCGGAACGTGCAGAGAGCAGGCATGGCCTCCCCTGGGTCCTGGAAGAAGCAGGGATCTTGCAGAGGCAGCCCCTAGCCCTGCAGAGCAAGGGTATTTCCTTCCTGTAGCTGCCATGACAAATCACCACCAACTGGGTGGCCAGACAGAAATGGATTCTTAGAGTCCTGGAGGCTGGAAGTCCGAAATCAGTGCATGGGCGGGTGTGCTCCCTCTGCAGGCTCTGGGGCACGTCCTTCCTACCTGTGGGGGGCACTGGCTTCTGGCTCTGTCACTCCAGTCTCTATCCCAACATCACATGGCTGTCCTTCCTCTGTGTCTCTGTTGTCTCTTCTTGTAAGGAAATCAATCACAGATGTCAAGCCCGCCCCCATCCAACATGATCTCCCCTTCACTGGTTACCTTGGCAAAGACCCCATATCCAAACAAGGTTCCGTTCTGAGCTTCTGGGTGGACACAAACTTGAGAGAGTACTGGTGATCCCAGTTCTGAGCACACGCTCACAGAAGTCATGACCTTCCCAGCGCTCCTGAGTTGTGAAGCTTCAGGCCAGATCTCTTTGTGCCTCTATTTCCTCATCTGTAAAATAGGAATAATAGCAATGATAATAATTTCTAGTCATGGTGGTGCATGCCTGTAAATCCCTGTAGAGGGGAGGCTGAGACAGGAGGGTCACAGGTTTGAGGCCAGCCATAGCAACTTAGCAATATCCTCAGCAATTTAGCAAGACCTTGTTTCAAAATAAAAATTTAAAGGGACTGGGAGTGTAGCTCAGAGGTAGAAGAATTCCCCCTTGGTTCAATCCCCAGTATAATAACAACAACAATAATAATAATAATATGTCCTTGCTCAGAATGGCACCTGGCACAGGACAAGAGTTATTAGAGAGTTTTGGTAAGATTAGTCAACCATGTACCCGGAGATGTTCCACAGAAGGGAGCTGGGTAGCCAGGTCATCAAGGGCAAACTGTGGGCACAGAGGAGGGAGGAGACAGGGGCCGGCCAGAAAGTGCAGAGCAGACTGAAGAGGCCAGAGGACGGAGGGAAGGGAAGAGAAGGGGAAGGGGGCTTCAGGTGGAGGTGAGGGCAGGTTCAAGGACCCAGCAGGAGGGAGCCTGGCATGTTCAGAAACCTCCTGGTGGGTGAGGATGGCTGAAGATGAGGGAGAAGCTGGAAGACCGCAGGAAAGGCAGGTGAGGTGACGTCACAGGGAAACCCTGGGCCTTCCAGCCCTGGCAGTAAACAGAGGCCTCTTGGAGCATTGAACAGAGTGACCCCACATTCCCTTGAACTGAGCTTCCCTGCCCTCAGCAAAACCATAAATGGCTCAGGGCATTCTCTTACAAACCAACCACGGCACCACTATTTCCTATGAAGAAGTTGCTGGGTATTTGTCTATTTTTATGAAAAATGTGTAGCAAAAAAAGTTCATTCTCTGTCCCTGTGTTGTCCTGTTAATGGAAGAGTCCTAAAAATGGGTGTGCATCTCTGTAGTTCATGAAAAACTAGCAGCAGGAAGATGAACACTTTCAACTAAAACGGTCACTCTGATCTACCTTTTATGATGAGGCCAATCACATCTGCTCATTATGCCCCACTCTAAGGAAGGACCCATGAAATCAGAAAACAGCAATGGGAATAACGATCCACGGTTCTCCTGGGAGGCGGCCTCTCTGCAGGACTGGAGGGCTAAGGTAGAGTTCCACAGAGAGAGACAGGAAGAACCAGCCCTCACAATTGAAACAAGGGGAGGAGGCATGTGGGTGCCCAGGCACATTTTTGGAAGGTATTGGAGGATGACACCGCTGCACAGAACAAAGCACAAACCTGATCTGCAGGCAGGCGGTCATGACCAGCAGCTAGTGTGGTGCAGAAGATCAACGGGGAAGTCAGTGCCTCCTAAGCCCCACCTCCACTGGGGCCCGTCCTTATTTGTCTGTATTTATAAACTTGTGCTTAGAGCATTGCAGAGCAAATTCACAAACCATAGCTCCTCTGAACCTCACAAAACCCTGCAAGGACAGAGAAGCCCAGTGGAAATCACCCCATTCTACAGAAACGAAACCGAGATCTGAGTGCCTGAGACTTCAGGGCCACCTGTCACTCAAGATGGTCCTTCAGCTTGAGTTTTATGCCCTCCTGTGGGACCCTTCTAACCTGTAAAGGCAGCCTTTTCCAGGTCCTTTGGCAGATATTGTCTCTTTTCTCTTTGTTTCCTTGAGTGACTTGGATTTTGCCAAACTGTTGTTTCTGCAAAAATCCATAAGCATGACTCGTGTCTATATTCTTTGGTTGTTCTCTCTTTGCCAGGATAAAATGCACATTCTCCCCACCCCCACTTGGTTTTTATGAGAATTTTCTCAGTGATGTCAGACTTCAAAGGAAACCTCCCAACCATAAAGATCCCGTCCAGACTCCCGTTTGTGATTCTTTCTCATTCCTGCGTGAAAAAGGACAGCCCTGCTAACACATGTCTCATCTCCCCTTGACGTGGAGACTCCTCTAAATGATTTAACAAAGGCCCTCACTTTCTCTTTCGGGGCTTAAATTAGTATGTCAGGAATCAGCAGCCGGCTAGTGAGCCAAGAAGCCCAGCTCCCGGGGCCTCCATTCAGCACCGCCCTTGAGCCCCCTAATCTCTGCGTTCCCGGTCTCGTGTCAGCACTCTGTTCCCTTGACATGTCTGGCTTTCCTCAGTCACTGGCTAAAAGCTCCTGTTCTCGCTAAGTCACTGAAACCCTGGCCACAAGGAGGACGGAGAAAGATTTAATTGAATCTTTCTGCAGTGACTCACAGAAAAAAAAAAAAGAAGAAGAAGAAAAAAATCCCACACGGTGGGGAGTTTAGAAACCAGCAGTGTAGTCAAAACAACCTTCCCGCTTCAGCCATTGGATTGAAGTTCAAAGGAACGAAGATGTAAGTCAGAAGGTTGTAATGACAAGGGCGGTCCGGAGAAACACACTTACCTGGGCGCGGAGCCTGCGGGCCAGGCTTCTGAGCCTGTAAATCATGTCACTTGCATGGGGGACTGGGCCCAGGAGACATGGCTTCTGGGAGATGAGGTGGGGGTGGGGGGCTTCCCAGCTGGTCAGTGCAAAGCTGAATGGTCTGGGTTGGAGCACCCCTCTTAGTCTCTCGGGCCGCCATAGCAAATTGCCACAAACTGGGCAGCTTAAATAACAGAAGTTTATTCTCTCGAAGTTTTGGAGTCCTTAAGTCCAGAATCAGGGTGCTGGCAGGTCCCTGTTTCCTCCGAAGCTCCAGGGAAGATTCCTCCCTTGCTTATTTCAGCCGCTGGTGGTCCCCGCCAATTGCTGGCTCGTGGCTGTCACTGGGATCTCTGCCTCTGTCTTCACATAATGTCTTCCTGGGCACCTGTGTCTCCTCTTCTTATACACACATTGGTCTTTGAATTCAACATGACCTCGTGTTAGCAAATCGCATCTGGAAAGACCTTATTTGCAAAAGACATCACATTCTGAGGTTCGGGGTAGATGGGAGCATTGAGAGACGCTATAGGGACAGTATCTTCACCATATCCCACGCTTGACTCCCTTCCACATCTTGAGCAGTGGGGTACTACTGTCCTCAACTTTGGAAACTCCTCTACAGACTAAAATCATGCTATGGGATGGGGAATCTTGAGCTCTCAAGACTTGCCTGTTGAGAAAACAAAGAGTGCCAGCCTGTGACACGTGACCAGCATCATTTGATGGACACAGCTTTGGAAGTTGAAGTGAGGTTGGGCTGGAAGGTAGGGCGACCATTCAAGGGATCTACGTGATTGGTTGAAACAGTCATGGGGTCAAAGAATTCTGTCCTAGGTAGACACTTTTATCTAATATCGTTTGTTACACCTGGTGCCACCACATTGGAGAAGGGAAATAGAGTAAGACAAAGTACCTATAAGTTAAGAAGGCATACTTACCCCGCCTTCAACAGCACCTGCCCACATGTGGGACAGAAGGCAAGCCCGCCAACACGTATCCTGGGAGCCCCTGTGAGGTATCCTCCCCTGTGAGGCCACCTCCCTGACATTCGAACAGGACAGGGCGTGGGGTGCAGTTGGCCTTGGAATGTTTGGATGCTCATCACGAACTGAGAGCTTTCAGATCAAAAGTGGTGCGATTTCCATGACCTCACCTTCCAGAACTTACTTCGTGCATGATCATACCTCCTTCCTCCTCTGCCAGCCTCACTCCTAGTAACTGCGCTTCCCATCCTCGTGGGCACCCCGGATGCCTCTGGCCACCTCTGCTCTCCCTGCCGGTCAGCTGCCTGGGGTGATCACTGATCTGCCTCAGTGGGCCTGACCCCTGGGCCCCGTCATCCCATGGAGACTCTGACAGCAGCCTGCAGCTTCCATGGCGGGAGGAAGGGCCTTTCTATTTAATGTTCCTGCTACATCCCTTCCATCTCTCAGCAGAGTTCTGAGTTCTTCACCTTTGTTATTTATTTATCCAAAATGACTGAAGCAAATCACCTCCCTTACAGAGGCCCCCCTACTTCCATTCTCTATTCTCACTTGAAGTCTTCTAGGCATATTTGGAATATAAAAACCAGCTTTGACACTTATTTAGTCATTTATTTTTGCATTTTAACTTGCACACTCAATACCTAAAATTTCCATGCACAGCTCCCGCCTGTGCTCTATTTTAGGGGCAATTCCAGGCCTGACCCCCCATCCTCTGGGAACATCCTCTTACCCCTGTGCTCCTGTGAAGAGCAGTGGGCACTGAGGAACACACCTGTTGGATTCCTTCCTACCCAGGACGTGAGCTGTGTGCACACTGCGTCTCCTCTTTCCGATGAATCTCCTATTTGCACCACCATTTTCCAGAAGGGTGACAGGTCAGCGTTCTCATATCCTCCCATCTCCTCTAGAGTGGCTACATCAGCTCTCCATTCCCTTCTCTCCCTTCCCTGCATTCCTTTCTTCTCCTCCTTTGGTTTATCTCCGCCAGCTTGGTGTTTCTCTTGTCCTAAAATATCTTCTCTGGGGTTCTGACATTCCTGCAAGCTACCATCTCCATCTTCCTTTTGTAATCAGTTTCTCTGATATAATGAGTCTCAAACCATTTCTCCTCCAGATACACCAAAGAGTTGTACCCGCAGCCGTGGTGTACTCCACGGATAAGTTATATGGCCGATGTGTATCATCGTAGGATTTTTCACAATGCCTTTCCTGTTATCAACCTTCATAGGACACACCTTGGTACAAAATGACATACTATGGTTGACATACTTTGTGAACTGATTCTATACTCCGGATTATTGAATCTTTTGAGAAAAAAAAAATCTTCTCTTGGTCCTTCTATTTCACACTAATGAGTTCTTGTGGGTCGCATTACTGCTGTCCAATCCACGGCTCTTTTTCTGTGTTCTCTCATACATCAAGTGCATCGGAGACCCTTCCCTGCCCAGTCCCCCTTCTCCCCTGGGGGAAGCCCCCCCACTCTCACCTTGATGCCACTGTAAATGTGACCGTCTGGGCCCGGCTGTCTTGGAACTCTTGCCTTTCCTTCATTCTTCTTTCAAACACATCATTGGGGATATCCTCCCTCCCCGGGGAATTTGGAGGCAAAAATGTCCCAAGTTGAATTCATCATCTTCTCAAACTCCCTAACTTCCTTCCTTCTGGCAATGGTGACTGGCCCTTGGTCAGCGGAGTTAAAACTCCAGATTTGACTTTGATGCCCCTACCTTTCACCCCACACCAACCACTAAGTTCCCTCTACTCCCCAACCACGAGGCTTCTAAACCTCGGCTTAGCTTTCTAAGAACCAAATTCGTTGTAGGCCAAGGATAAAGATTCATTGTGTCAGTGAACAAAAACAGTGAAAATGACTGTGTATCCTTAGCATTTAATGTAATTAACATTTATTTGGCACTCTGGAGACTCCTGGTATGCTATTTAATATTTCAGTAACATCTGAATTCAACATGTTGATAACTACTTATCCAAGATGGAAAGCTGTTTATTACTGGTCATAATACTAGTAGTAAAGTTATTTCAGTATCTATTAGTAGGAGTGGCAATAATATTAAATTTGAGTAGCTTTTTCTTTTACCCCTATTTGTAAAAATCTATTAAGAGTTTGGGAGAAATAAGGGCCATAGTTTCTGGAAAGAATGACTCATTCTGAATTTAGTTTTGCTTAGCACTTCCTATGATTCACATCACCACTAGGGCTTCTAATTCTTAACCTTCCTAAAGTCACATTGAAAAACAAGACAGATGCCTGGGGTGTGACTGAGAGTTGGGGGCCCAATAAGGACTAATCTTTTAAAAATCCTACCTTCTGTTTTGCATTGACATTCAATGCCTTTCTCCCTTTGCAACCCACCAGACATCTGTGGATGGGGGAAAGGACCACAGAGACCCAAGAACTAGGTGTCTGGATTGATCCTGAAGATCCAGGGAACAGCTTAGTGCAGTAGACTCCCACCGGAGGCCAACGTGGCTTCAAACTCGATTCCACCACCTACTAGCTGTGAGATGTTGGGGATGTGCCTTAGTTTATCTAAGCTCCTTTCCTAAAAGTAGAGACAATAAGATCATAATTTTTAAGGAGTCTGGATTTTGTTTACTATAAAGAGAAAACTGACAACTATGTAAGCTGAGTCTAATGGATAGTAGCTCTCCCAATGCAGTCAGCCTCTCTCTCTCTCTCTCTTTCTCTCTCTCTGCCCCTCTCTCTATCTCTGTCTCTCTCTGTCTCTCTGTCTCTGTCTCTCTCTCTATCTCTGTCTCTCGCTGTCTCTCTGTCTCTGTATCTCTCTGTCTCTGTCTCTATCTCTCTCTGTCTCTCTGTCTCTCTCTTACACATACACACATGCACACACACACCTTCTGACTTCACAATTGAGCCTTGGACTGACCCAAGACCTTAAGAGCTACCCCTCCATCAACAACAACCCTTCTTCATTTTATTTAGCATGTGATATAAATGGCAGCCCTATGGGTAAATGGAACTTAAAAGTCTGTTTCTGGAAGAGTTCTCTACACCTAGTATGTGACCAAAGACACTATGTAAGTCCTTGGTAAGAAAGTGAACAGCAAGATTGCAGAAGATAAGCACTCTTTCATACATACATATATATATATATATGAGAAATGGAATGGGGCATGAACCCAGCACTCCTTGGCTGTGGAGGATACAGGGAACCACCGTGTGTGTGTGTGTGTGTGTGTGTGTGTGTGTGGCGTGTGTGTGTGTGTGTGTGTGTGTGTGTGTGTCTGCCTTCAGCACTGGCTTGTACTGATGCACCAGCCCAGTGACCTGGTATTGGACACTTCTGCCCAGCTCCATACCTACATGTTTAGCAGCTGTGCCGAGACCCGCCCTTTCAGACTTTAGTTCAAGCATCAGTCCCATATAAAGAAGAGAAGTTTAATAAGGAACTTCTGACTCTGCTCATGGAAATGAGGTTACAGATACACAACAAAAAATAGGTCTCAGGTCCATTTTGTTGCTAAGGAAATAGAAACAGCCATTGTGAAACTTAAAGCCATATTATTATGGTAAGAGGAGATATGAAAAATAGGTCATCAGTGGTTAGTTTGGAACATGTAAATGATCAAACTAATTATCAAGTAAAATCTACTGCTAAAACCAGTTATTAATAAAGCAGGAAATAATATTCTTCTTTTTTGTGTGTGGTACTGGGTATTTAACCTCTACCTCTGAGCTACACCCCCAGCCCTATTTTATTTTTCATTTTCAAACAGGGTCTCACTAAGTTGCTGAGGCAGGCCTCAAACCTGTGATCCTCCTGTCTCAGCCTCTCAAGTACTGGGATTATAGGTATATCTAATAATATTCTTCTGAATTTCATGGCTCATATAGATCCACATATTTGTAAAATCTAGTCATTAATAAACCCATACATAACGTGATAATGGGTATAAAATTAGCAATTATTCTTTTTCTAGACTCTCAAACTTCCATAAGAAAGTAAATCCACTCTTGGGAGAGCTACATCAATCCATGGAGCATATGTTTGTTGACTCCAGGCTTCTCAAATAGGTCCAGGGGCCAATTATTTTTATTTGTTTGTTGTTTTGTTGTTTAAAGGGAAACTTGAATAGAACTGTTCTAGGTTTACACATCCAATTTTCCAGCAGGAAATCAGAATATTATTACCATGCCTCAGCTATCTTAAACAAAAACAGATTTGTCATTTTGTCACCACCAGAATCAAATGTGTGGCTCATGTTTTCATGGCCAAAACAGAGACCCCCCAAGAGGAAGCACCTCTTTTCCTCCCCCCGGACTGGTATGGAAGGCTAAGGGTTCAAACTAAGTCACCACAGATGTTATTAAAGCAACCTCCCCAAATGTGGACCCTCAGCTGCAACGGATCTTAAGAGGGGCCCTTCCACAAACTCATCATCTCCTCCTTTGATATTTTAGCCTCTTCATCATTTTAAGTCAACAGTTCATAATCGACAGTTTTGCTGATAAAGTACCTTTATAATGACAGAGTTGGTGTTTAACTTTCCGCCTACTTCGCCTCTAAGTTTGTGACCTAATTGTAGCTGATTCTTCCAGTAGAAATACTCACTTGTTGACCTCAAGCTATTTCTGGGCACAGCTGAAATAAAACAAATTGCTTTTTAAGCTCACAATTCCAGGTTCTGTGTGTGTCTAATTTTCCATTTCTTCTTGTCCGTTTTTTCCATGTAAGTTTTATCTACTACCTATACACCATGCAAAACAAATTATTCCATTTGAATCTCTGGAAAAGACTGCTCACTGGCACCAAATCACATTGTCTGACACTTTTCCTCATTTTGAATTTCTGGAAGGGAAATCCTCTTTATGAGGAGTCTTAACTTTCCATCAGTAATGGGGAAAACCATTTCTCTTGGGATAGTGGAGGTGGCTTTATGAGAGAAAACTCAGCAGAAATTAAAATCCCCACAGTTGATTTGTAATTCAAGTCTTTGTCCACTGACATCCATCCTGATGCTTTCTATGAGTCAAGAATAAAACGACAACCAGCACAGGGCCCAACAGTATGGCATATTTTGGAAATCCTCGTTGAATGTAGATGCTATTTACTTATAACTTTTATCACTTAAAGCAACATACCCAGCCTCTATGTCTTCACAGGCTGAATCCCACACCCCAATCTATTCATGGCTCAAGATATTACCTGTCCTATGTAAGGCAACCATTCTGGCTTTGCTCGGTTCATTGGTCTGCTTTGGCGGATAAATTATATGGTCCCTTCCTTTGCATGACCTTCCCCGGGTAGTTTGCAAGTTGCCTTCTTTGGAGGGAAAACAATACAGGTAAAGGGTTTCAGAGAACTTGGTCTGCTGTTTATATAAAAACAGAGGGACCAGGGAGCTTCAACAGCCTGCTTCTTCTCAGTGGAAAATCCGAGATCAAAGTAGTGCTTTCAGATCCTTCCACTTGCTCTCCAGCCAGGCACGCTCCGCAGTGTTTTATGTATATTGACTCACTCAATCCTTCCAACAACCTGCAGGCTCCGTGTAATTATCCCCTCCTGTAGCCAGCAGCCTGCCCCAGGCCATGCATTAACAGAGCTGTGCTTGGAGCCGGGCAGCCTAGTTCTAAAGCCCAGTGAGCTCAACTCATTCCACTCTGCTTTGCACAACCAGCATTTCTGACTCTTGGTTCTACTCTGGGGGCTGTATCATGTTGCTTCTGGACCTAGAGAAGAAAAAGTTTGTTAATGAAAATTCAGCCCAACTTTTCAAACCTGATATTTTTATATCACTAGACACATCATTGGAGCATTATCGCATGCCCTTAAAAACAGCTGTGGCTTAAAAGCAGACGTGGAATAGGCTTACCAGATGATATACACTTGTGCGATATTTAACAACATTTCGGTCAACAATGACGCACATAGATGATGGTGGTCCCATAAGATTAGATGGTCCGGTGCTATGGTAGCCATCTTAGTTTGTATAACTACACTCTATGATGTCCACACAATGATGAAACTGCCTGACAGCACATTTCTTAGAATGTGCCCCTGTTGTTAAGTGACCCATGATTGTTTATCTTCCCCGTTACTTTGGGGAAGATAATCAAAATATTGAGCAACAAATAGAGTACAAGCAAAAAGAAATTGTCATAGGATGACCAACATGGCCACCTCTAGATAGACGGACTAAGTATCAGTCTGGTGGGTTTTATATTAGAATTTATTTGTCAACATCTTCCCGGATGAAACTATAAGCCCTGCCAAACCATGTATGTACCTACATACATACCTTCTCTGAAAAATCACCTGTTATTGTTACTGGGGATTGAACCCAGGGGCAGTCTACCTCTGAGCTGCACCCCCAGCCCTATTTTTTATTCTTATTTTGAAACAGGGTCTCACTACATTGCGGAGGGCCTCACTAAGTAGCTGAGGCTGACCAAAAACCTGCGATCCTCCTTTCTCAGCCTCCCAAGTACTGGGATTATAAGCGTGTACCACCACCCTCGGCTTTGGAAACTTTTAAAAATAAACATTGTTTGATTGTAATTATAGAGAATGCTTGGCATTGAACTCTGAGCTATTAACCTATGAAAAAGAAAGAGAAGGGGAAAGAATGAGAGAGAGAGAGAGAAAGAAAGAGAAAAAAGCAATTGGTCATTAAAACTGTGGCTTAAAGGAAAGTCTAGGAAGGTTTACAATGTCTGATGCTTGGAGCATATCCTGGAGCATGGGCTTCAAAATCTTTGTCTCGTTCCATGAACTGTGGGTCACAGGGAACATTCCAGAACCTGTGTATGGGAATGTATACAGCATTTTTGAGCATTGGCAGACCTCGATCAGCCATGAGTGGTCAGAGAGTGAAATCTGCACTCTCCCCAATGCAAAGGACGATGGGACAATGGTCTGTCCCTTAAAAGAAACACGACCCCAGATGGACAAAGACACTGTTTTTGTCTAGCAACTCTGGCAAGGGAGACCCGAGGTCACTTAAAAACTCCTTTTTGCATCCAGGTGGCTTAGGAAAACAGGCCTGGGTATCAGAAAAATGAACTTCAAGGAGACAGAGGTTTAAATAATCAAACAGCCCATGTTTATCAGCAACTGGCAGAAACATCAGGCTGTCCCTTAATTATTCTCTATAGCTATCCGTAAATATTGGAATGTCCTGGCCCTGATCTGGCTCACAAAATGAGCAGCAAATGTTAAACAAGTTAGTGCTTTTTTTTTTTTTTTTTTTTTTTCCCCTGGTACGTGG
>PVLC010024353.1:0-24827 GCA_004027655.1 Graphiurus murinus
CCCTTTGGCACCAATTGTTAGCTTGATTATGAGAATTCTGATGACTTCTTAAAATTGGTTTTGTTCTTATAAGAACTATAGAAACAATAACTCTTTAACTGGTATAATGATTTACAAAATATGTCAGTTTGCATTATTTTATTTAAGCCTCACAACAAATTGGGAGGCAGTATTGGCATGTTCCTTACAGAGATGAGGAGATAAACTCAGATTAAATTTCTCACCTGAAGGTATAGTGGTGGTAAATGATAAAAGTGAAATTTATATTCAGGCTTCTTTCACTTAGGATTTTCTTCAGGATGTATTTTCTTTATGTGATTCTTATTGTTTTTGCAAATATTTTTGTAACAGGGTTATTATAGCTTAGCTCCTTTTGGGACAATTCTATAGAATAATGAAAATCAATTCTATTTGCAAGATATGAAACATTATAAGATTTAGTAATAATTATTGTGTGTATGTATCAAACATTTCAAATTAGTAATAATTCAGATTATTGACCTAGCATTACAATATAAAATCATAAAATATGGTAAAAAGTAATGCAAACTTTTGGTTAACCCCCTTCCCAAAACCAAGCAAAACTTTTCTAATAATGAAGGTAAAAGAAACTATTGCACAGGAAAACTGTACCCACAATGAATATTTATTCATACATTCATTCATGTGTGTATTTATATAATACAAAAACAACTTTTACAGAAGACTATGAATAGATATGTATTGATCCCAAGTAGGCTAGAGAGATAACCCAACGATGAAGCTGATTATATAATTCCAAGGTGAACTTGATTTAGAATCTTAATTCATATGAATGCTATTATTTGAAATATGTTCACAAATATTTGAAACACATAGTTCACCCCATTGTAACTTATAATCTTCATGGAAAGTCCTAAGAACAATTTTAGAGGTCATAAGCAAGAAAATGTATTTCTTCTTCCAAAGACCTATTCTCTTCACAATGAGACTGAATTTTGCCATTATGTTCATACTTGGTTCTTTAATTTGGTTACTAAAAACCCTTGAGTCAAATTGGCCACTGGAAATCAGCAACCAAAATCTATGGCTCTCCTCTGATAATTGCATACATTTCATGGTTCCCATTTTAGAGATTACCCATTCTTTCAGTAAGGGGATAATCTTATTTTCCTTTGATCATTTTGCCTCTATTTCCATATTTTATCTGCATCCTATTTCAATTTAGCCATTTTGTGATGGTTTGTATTTAGAATGCCTCCCTGGACCACATAGACACA
Source organism: Graphiurus murinus (assembly GCA_004027655.1). NCBI lineage: Eukaryota > Metazoa > Chordata > Mammalia > Rodentia > Gliridae > Graphiurus > Graphiurus murinus. The sequence goes on from PVLC010024353.1 coordinate 1,260, forward strand.
ATGCAGGCATGTTGGAGGTGGGGCTTGGCTGGTGAGGAGGTGCCCCTGGGGGTGTGGCCTTGGGGTTATATATGGTCCCTCCTTCCATTGCTCTTTCTCTTGCTTCCTGCAGCCTTGATGTGAGAACAGAGTCCTTGAGCCTTCTCTGTTTCCTGCACCGTTCTCTGAGCTCTGTAGACTTCACCTGGCCTGTCATGGACTGAACCCCCTGAAATCTCCAGAACTGTGAGCAAATAAGTCTTCCTTTCCAGAAGTTGTTGCTGTTAGGTTTTTCGGTTCACAGCAGTGAGAATCTTTACTAAAATACATCTCTGTAAGGCACACTTAAGCCTTTTCTATGGGAAACAAAACCAAAGAATGTGTTTAATACAGAAAATGAGAGAGGAGAGGGAGGAAAGGGAGACAGAGAAAGTATGAACAGCTGGGAGTGAGATTTTTGAAAGTGTAAGGAATTTTTAGCATTAATTTAGCCAGAATTCACCCCAATGCAAGAACCACTCTAACAGTGTTCCTACATGGTATTTATCTGCTTTCCTCTGGCACATTGTTATAACTGAGAAATTTTCTGCCTCCCTCCCTCCAAGACAGCCCACTCTATTGAGGGACACCTCTGATCATATGCAAGCTCGTCCATCCATTAGGCGAGATCTGCCTCTGACAAAACTTTCATTTCCAAATCCAAAGCTGAGTTTTATTTAGAATAATAAACACAGGGAAAGCAAGCAGCCTTCCCTTTTTTGTTTTCCTTTGAGATGACATGAAGCCCAAAGCCCAATTGTTAGAATAAGAGGTGTTAATAGGATCTGGAGAAGAGGCACACAGTTTGATACTCAGAGCCAATCCAGGCTTGCTGAGCTGTTTCCTCTATGAAATCTTCATTACCCACCACACTGTGTCATTATTCACATGCTTTAGCATCAACGCACTGCCCTGACATTCCTCCCCAGCTCCTCTTTCTCTCTTGAAATAAACGCTAGTGATCAGCAGTACCATATCTAAAGTCTGCAGGACTGCATGAGCTTATTAAGTTTCTTTATTAAAGTTGAATATAATCTGCAAGGAAGAGTTGATTCCCCTTGGATTTGTGGTCATTTATATTTTTCCCTTGTAATACTCCATTTGTAACATTTCATTACATGCTGTCTAATGGGGTTTGGAGATATTTTTGTTTGGTAAAGGATTTTTGTCATGCTGCCTTTTCCCAATCATTAAAACCTCAGTAGAAGGTCTACGGGGAAACATGCAAAGTGCAGCTGTAGAGATCTACAGGCTTAACATGTGGTTAATTATACACACTCAGATTTACAAAGTGAGGCTGACTTTTAGATTCAAATAGTTTAACTATAACATTCACCCTTTAGTGTCCTTGTGTTCTATTCTTCATTTTTTTTTTCTTTTATGGCTTTCAAATTTACTCAACGCCTTATTTTTCTTATCTCTATTTAAATCCAGGCCTCCTCTTGAATATCAGCAAAAGCTTCTGAATCCATTTATCAGCTACCAGCCTTCTATTCCCCTCTCCCTTTGTTGGTCCATCTTTTACTTTTCTTGTGCAACCAAAGTCATCCATCTGAAATGCAAACATGACACATCACTCCACTACTTAAATTTTCCAGTGAATTTTTTAATACATGCAAGTCCATATTCAAATTCATCACCAAGCCCCAGGTCCTTGCCTAAGTCTGTAGCTCTGTCTTTAGCCACTTCCTCCTAGCTTTATTCTCCAGGTTAAACACCCCCCACCCCCACACACACACCATGTTCTTCAATGTCTGCATGGCGTGCCCACAACACCTTATCCTTTCCTCACCTAACTGACTTGGATTAATCCTTCAAAAGTCTCATTTCTCCTGGGGGCAGGGGTCCTTCCTGCTGTGTGTCTCTGATGAAGATCCCTTGCATGAGTTTGTCCTCTATCAGGATGCTCACCACATTCAACTGTAATTACCTGATATTTACATTTTTAGCACTACTCCTGAGCTCTTTGAAGATTGCTTCTAGGTCTTCATCATTCCTGGACCTGTAGTTTCTGGCTTTGGGCCTGGTACAAAGTAGGCTTTTAATAAGACTCTATTGAGTAACTGAGTGAAGAAATACATATACATATACATATACATATACATATACATATACATATACATATACACATACTATACATGTATATACACACACAAACACTTTTTTTGAAGGGGGTAGGAGATTAAGTCTAGGAATATTATATCTTCAAGCTACACCCTCAGCCCTTTTATTTATTTATTTATTTTTACTTTGAAACAGGATCTCTCTAAGTTGCTGAGCATTTCATTAAATTGTCCAGATGAGGCTCAAACCAGTTCTATCTCAGCTTCCCAAGCACTTACTTTATGAGCTTGCACCACTATGCCTAGCTAGGAATACATAAATAAATGAAATAAAATAAACCACAGAAAAGTGTGTAGATGTGGTAACTGTTTGCCAAATAATTTTCAGCTTTAGAAAGCAAAAGTTGTGATGTCAGGAAAAAAATGAAAACAATAATAAACAACTGGAAAAAAAATCCTGAATGACAAGTCTTAAGATCTTTGACTCTTAGAAAGTTGATCTGGAAAGGACATAAATTCCCCAAAGTATCCAGATGAATTCAGTTCAATGTTTTACTTGACAGATGCCGAAACTTGGTCCTCACGATGGATGCTGAGGGGCTTTTGGGGTTGCAGAGTTTCCCCCCTCAGCTGGAACAGAGGGTTCAGTTAGAGTTGATGTGTGGCTGGGAAGAGCAAATCCCTCCATTTTTACCAGAATTGCAATGGTATATGGTATGTGCTATAATCATAAAAATATATATTACTCAGCAACCCATATGGTTAGAGGAAAGAGTTCTAAAAGAAGACTGTTCAAACCACAGGGTTCTCCAAGTTTTCAAGTCTTACCAGGGAGAATGTCAACATTTCTCTGAAATATTCTCCTGACTCATCGTGAGTTAAGAATGCATTAACACCCCCACAAAATGTAACCAAAAAATGTATTTTACCTGGAGGTGTGTAGTCTAATTAAAAGTGAATAACGCCCAAATATCCCATTTTCTTTCTCATGGTATTTTTTCTATATGAATATATTCAAATTATTGACTTAGGCCTTCCCATTGAGTATCAGAAGATAGTTAAGTTTGCCACTTCTAGGGGACTGTGAGGATAATTTTGAGCAGAAATTCTTCAGACTTATTAATGATAATATAAGAGCTTCTACAGAACTTCTCAATATTTCTAATGATAAAATAGATGTTATGTATTACCTCTTTACAAAATCACACAAATTTACTAAAATGGCAAGTTGGCTGCAGTGATTATACCTAGAAAGAAGATGTTGACAGAAACTAATATTAAGCACTTACATATTTCTTTGCCCAGTAACAGATGGAAACTAAAAAAGTTAACCATTATAAAATAAACACAATTTACTAAGTAGACAGTCATTTTCAAAAAAAAAATGTTGCTGTGTACCCTCCTGCCAAATTAGCAATGTGTTCCTTGGTTGTAATAAGTTCAATGTCTGTGGTAGACATTGAATTTCCTAGGTCTGATATTTTGAAAGAAAAGACCATGAAAAGGCATGAGTAGAAATCATTATCTCCTATGGCTGATCCTGAAGAATTACAGAACTTAAGGAACTGAGCAGTATCCTAAATTGGACCTCCTAAGGATCCTCAGTGTCAGACATAACTGTGTCCTCATAGGTCTATATAATTTGAAAGGCCTGGGTAGGGGCCCATGATTCAGCAAACTGATAAAAATTTCTAGGGCTTATATATTCAATATCAAGCATACACTCCTGGAAATGGGGTTACCAAAAACTGAGAATGTCAGAGATTCTTACTCCTGCAAGTACTCACAGGATATCAATGGTAGAGCCTAAATCTCCTGATTATTCATTGCCCAACACCTAAAAGTAAGTAGCTCTCTTTATTTCTGCATAAGCAGAAGCGATCTACCAAACAATTAATTACTGGTTATAATTACCCCCACTTATATAACAAGAGGAAATATAATTAATGATTTTTTTAAAATAGTAGAGACATTGTTAAAAAAAAGCAATGATCAGTAGATAATAAGGTGCTGAGCTTTTGGCACTTTTTGATTCCTGATGCTTGAAATTAAATATGGCCTATTAAATATATCCCACAGGAAAATAATTCTAGAATTGAAGTTATAACCAGGATTTAGTTTGGTTCTTTTGCTGAACTGTTGTATGAACCTGGATAAGCCATTTCATCTTCCTAATTCCTTACCTATGAATTTAAGGGAGTTGTTGCTAAATGTGCTCTTGGAAGCCTTATGACTTCTTTAAAGTTGCCTTAGGAAAGGGAAGAACCTAGTTCTACTCTAACGGGGCTGATAATAATCTTTTGAAGGAAGCAGTCATAATAGCCCATTTATATACTTTCCTGGAAAATTATTCATCTATATTTGCCTCTTAAATGCTCTCAACTTAGTGGGAAAATTGAACATCCAAATCTTATGGAAATAAGTGATTTCCCTAAACCATAGACATTTTTCTGCTAGACTGAATTGTTAAAGCTTTTTAAAAGTTCCAACTCCAGTTATTTCCCTTTCTTCAGTGATTGATTGGTGATGGTTGAAAATAAAATTAGAAGGTGTCCCCCAACTGTGAAATGACTCATAAGAAAGGTTCAAAGTGTTCCCTTTTGAAAAGTTCTTTGATTAGGAAAGTGCTTTATTTCCTTAAAATATCTTGGATGAAATGTCCAACCCACTTAGACTGATCTAATGTTAGAACGCAAAGGGACCTTAGTTTCACTTTCTACAAGCATCTTTTTATGGATGTGAAATTTGAGGTCCAGAAATATTTTTTTCTGGCTAAGGAAAAGGACAAAATGGAAAAAAAATCAGTCCTACAATATGTTGCACTCACTATTAATAATCACTTCTTATTTGTATACTATTTTAACATTCACAAAATACTGTCTTTGATCATAATAATTTCATAAGCATCATCAAGCAGTGAGGTAGGTAAGACAATTATAAATATCTTGTTTTATGTTACAAAGATAATAACTGGTATGGTGAAGAAAAGAATTGAGACCTTCTGATTCACATAAGTATTATTTTTACTCATTAATCTGTCTCAAAACTTTGATTCATTACAAAATGAATCAAACGTTTTTCTCTAATTATTATCAACAGTGAGAAACATTCTTATAAATTTCTGTATATTCCTATACAGGAAAGAATCTTTCCTACAACAGTTAAACAAAAGCTTAGATATCCTGGTATGCTTCTTTCAATATTTGTTAGTTGAATGATAGGTAATAAAGAAGATAATCTAGGGAATCTATAGTAATAGAAGGCAAGAGTTTTACAAGTGCTGCCAGTGGCTGGCCTTTTTAGAAAGAAATAGATTGATCCAACTCTGTAACCCATATGAAGCTTTTGAGAATCTACCATGTCATTGAAGTCAGAGGAGATAGTTGCAATTGGCATTGCTACCTCTCTAGTTAGGCTGACAGTTGAAAATACAAAGCAAGTACAGTTTAATCTAATTACTTTTTAACATTTTGCCAGAAAGTGATCAGAAAAAATATATTAAATTAATAGCTCATGACAAATATTAAGTTGATAAATATAAAACTACACATTAATTGGACATCGATTGCAGAGCTCCTCACCAAGCTGTGCCTTGTCAATATTGGATGCTTAGTGAGTTATCATAGGAGGTGATGAAAGGTGACAGAATTGATCAGGAAGTGAGATTGGATGTCACTCTTTGTCTAGCACAAACTCCCAGCAGTAGATGATGACTATGCAAAAGAAAGAAGTCAATCTACCTACCACCTCAATGAAGAATCCAGCCCCTCCTATCCCTGAAAACTACATGAAAACTACATATGTAAGCCTCTATATGAAAACTACAATATGTAAGCATTGGAAGAAAGAATCATCCACTCATTCCAGAAAGATTGATTTCTGTCAAGTCTGAGAAAACAAAACTGATGGCTTCCATGTGTCCAAGGTAAAAAAGTAGAACCACCTTGCAGGTCCCAAAGAAAGACCAGTTAGGAGAGGATCTAAAAATATGATATTTTAACATAGTATTTGATTTATTTTCTTAGACAACTTGAAGAACAACCATATGAGGTAGTCAGAGAACTATGGCTTTAATTTACAATTGAGGATGACACTAGACCCAGGTTCTCTGACTCTTAATTTATGAGTTTTTCTTCCAACAAGTTCTTCCTATTTAGATGGGAGCCATCAAAATTCATCTTTCCATCATTAATTCACTGTCCATTGTGCACTGGGTCAGGCCTGTACAAGATTTTTTTTCACTCAGGGGATGAGGACCGTATTATGTTTATGTTCTGCTGCCTTCTATAGAAGAAGAAATTCCCAGCAAAACTCTTTTTGTTGCCTTTTCTCTTGCTGTAGATACATAATTATTAGTGAATTGATTGTTCTCATCTCTGAAATTAGGAGGAAATGTAGGAATCAGAAACATCCATTAGGATAGTGGCATCATAAAGCCCCAAGCTGGTCTCTTTTCCAAGATGAAAATAAATATATGCGATTTGGTGGAAAACAAATTTTGCAGTAACTCACGTGGACTAAGAGAAAAATGTTCTCAGAATACGAGAAGGAAAATAATTCACGTTATCTTCCCACATTCTAATATAAGGCAAATATATCCTGTTTTATCCATTCTGCCCATAGGCATAAATAAAAATCAATCAATTGCTGTCACATGTTATATTTTTATAATAGGTAGGAGATTTTGATAGGCAGAAGAGTGGAGCCCAACAAATCTCTTACAGCCTAATTCTTGTAATTATGATTTGCTAACTTTCATGGCAAAAAGAATTTTCTAGGGGATCAGTATCTGGGATAAATCTGACTGGTCCAATGAATTTGCAATGGTTGTAAGGAGAAGGTTAGATGGTTAATATCAGAAAAAGGTTTGAAGTTATCATAATGACACTAATGGTTTCAGTGAAGATCTTTGAAGATAAAGGAAGACTTGGAGCCAAGGAATATAGGTGATCTCTAGAAGTTCAAAAATGCAAAGAAGGCACTCTTCTTTGAAGGAATCCAGAAGGAATTCCAGAACTGTGATAAGATACATAATTGTTGTAAGCCACTAGGTCTGTGGGGATTTTTTTTTATCAAAGCAATAGGAAATTAGAGCAGGGCCATTAAGAGGGGAACAGCACATTTTAAAAAAGAGTAAGTTGAAGGAATGGGCAACTTAAGTAAATTCATGTACTTTTATTTAGTAACATAGCATTTTTATTTAATTCTTCATGTATTATTGTATGGAACCATCCATACCTACTCATTGAATACCAAAGCTTGGTTCCCAGTACTGGTCAATGAATTTCCTAATTCAAGTGCAACATGGCCTTTGAGATACTATAGATCATGACATGCTTTTGAATCAGCATTTGACATTGACACTGGATGGGAGAATAGAAGCTATAAGCTGGGAGAGTCCTCTGATGCAGGAAGACTCAAGAGACTAGAATATGACCGAGTAGGAAAGAAACAGAGACTTGATGGCTGGCTCTGTTTTGGGTCCGGGTTCTATGAAGTAGATAATGGCAGCTTTAGGCTCACTATCTAGCCTGCTTGACGAGAGAAACCAGAGGATCAAGACAAATATTGTGTCCAGGAATGAAAGCACTCCATTCAGATGGTCCTTTCCTTGAACTATCTCTCAGGTACTTATATACAGTAGGTAAAGTGGAGGAAAGGGAGGAACCTAAAATGTGGCCCAAGAAAGAAGGGGTTTGCCTTTGGGAACAGTTAGAGGTGGACACTCCTGTAGAATTCAGATTCTCCTGGCTCTTCAACCAGTGCCCCCCTTCTCACCTACATCCCTAACTAATGCCCCAAACTCTTCAGCCTCCAAATGAAAAGCACTTGGCACATGTAATTCAAAAGTTGTAATGGAGCCGGGAGTGATGGTGAGCGCTTATAATCCCAGTACTTGGGAGGCTGAGATGGGAGGATCCAGATTTGCGGTCAGCCTCAGCTACTTAGTGAGGCCCTCCACAACTTAGTGAGACCCTGTTTCAAAATAAAGAATAAAAATTAGGACTTGGGGTGTAGCTCGGGGGTAGAATGCCCCTGGGCTCAATCCTCAGTGCCACGAGAGAGAGAGAGAGAGAGAGAGAGAGAGAGAGAGAGAGAGAGAGAGAGAGAGAGAGGAAAGTTGTAATGGGTTAAGTTGAATTTTTGGCTTTTCCCCTGTGTACCTGTATCCTTGGACAAATGGCTAAGCTTTCCTAATCATTTTGCCATTGTGAAAGACAGGTGTGAAAGCTGTTGGAAATTGAAAGCTATTTTACCCGGTAGGAGTTAATTGTGCTAACCTTTCAGGAGCATTGTCTGTACTTTTCTTGTTGTTTGTTTTATCTTAAAATAATCCTCTTTATAAGAGGTGAGAATTTTATATTTTTATTTATATATTTCTTTGAAACACCATTATTCTTAGTAAATAGCTTTGTAAAACCAAAATTATACTTGTCGTCATGTAAATATGACTAATATTACTAGAAAAATAATTGTAGCTCAGGTTAATAATGTTCCTATAATATGCAAGGTGACATATTGAAATATGTTATATGTTATCATTATACCTTAGAACAATAAAACAAAGTAGGAATATCATTATCGATTTATCAATAGGGAAACTGAGGCTCAGAAAGAAAGGTAGCCTGCATCCTTTTAATAGAAGTCCATGGCAGAGAAACTCAGAAGAAAACCTTTGCAATATAAGTCTTCTGACTTCCAAATTGTGTCACTTTATCCATTGAAAAATGTTACTTTAAGGTTAGAACTTTATCTTTTTTAATTTTGAAAGTTTAAGACATAGCAGAACTCAAAGCTTGCAATAGATGTTTAAGAATATTTATTGAATTTCCATTTTGATCTCAAAAAATGGATTTTGTTTTGAAATCTGAGACACCAAATTCCCAAGGGCATAAAAAAGTAAGCCAAATCATAGTCTACAATCATTGTCAAGAAAATGTAATTCCTTTTGATGTTTGTTCTATCATACAAATGCTCAAAAATAAGTACCCAAGTATAGGGAGTCTCAGTTACCATTTAATAAGGCAACTGGTAGATTATTGCATTTCACCCAAAGCTGTGGTATTGTCTAAGTAGCCAGGTAAACCTGAAGGTTTAGTGGTCCCCAGAAAAGGTGGGATAAAATAGCATATAAGCTCTTACCTTCAATAGATATTTTCTCAGAGACATATGAACCATAAAAAGCAGGTGGTCAATATTCAACTGAATGGAGATGGGCATTTCTGTATCCAAGGCAGAACCAATCCTTCTTCTGTCATGGGTCTGTCCTTTTTCATCTGACTTCATTGCATAACATCTAATATAAATATCCCCTACCCCAAATCCAACACGGCAAGTCACATGACTCTAACAAATGCTCACGAGATGAATTTATTGATGAGTCAATTGATTGTGATTAATGAAATATTTGGTTCTAAGAATAACTTATGTAATAAAAAGGGATAAGAAGTGGATAAATGAACTAGACAGACATTGCTCAAAAAATAAATACAAATGGCCAACAAATATTATGAAAAACTGATCAACATCTCCAGTAATCAAGGAAATGAAAATTAAAACTACTTTGAGACTTCAAAGCACCCAAGTTAGGTTGGCAGTCATCAAGAATACAAATAATATGTCCTGGTAAGGATGCAGGAAAAAAGAATATTCATACATTGTTGATGGACCTGCAAATTTTTACAACCACTATAGAATTAGTATAATGATTTCTTTAAGAATGAGAAATGGAACCACCATATGACCCAGCTATTCCACCCCTCAATACTTATCCAGAAAACCAAAATCAACATACTACAGTGATGTGTGCAAACCCATGTCTATAGAGTGCAATTCACAAGAACCAACTTATGGAATGAGCTTAGGTACCTATCAACAGCAGAAAGGATAAAGTAAATATGAAATATATGCACAATAGAATTTTATTCAGCCATAAAAATATTTCATTCACTGGTAAACAGATGGAATTGAACATTATGCTGAGTGAAATAAGCCACAATCAGAAATTCAAGGGTCATATGCTTTCTCTCATATATAGGAGCTAGAGAGAATAAACAAGTAGAAAGGCACCTCATTAAAATAGAAAGGAGAACAAAAGAGCTAAAGGAAAGGGGAAGTCCTCTAGAATGAAAAAAAAATTGTTATATGTGTGTATAAACATATCATGATGAATACCATGTTTATGCATAGTCATGACACAGCAATATATAAAGGTCAAGAGTCCATTATGAAAACATATCACTTAAGCATAATGCCCACAGGGGGAGTGATATTTCCTTAGCTTAGAATGAAGCAGTATCCTGAAAATCTTATAGAAATAGCATTCTTTGAACTGTCCTAAAAATAGTGTTGACACTTGCTATGCTATGATTATTTTTATCACCCCACCCCCAAATTCATATGCTGCTTCCCTGACCTTCAGGGTGGAGTCTTTGAGAAGTGAGAAGTCATGGGGGCCGAGCTATCATGATTGGGATTAGGGTCCTCATAAAAGGAGGTACAACACTTTGCCCTCTCTGCTGTCCCCTGTGTGAGGACACAGTGAAAGACATTGTTTGTGATCTGGAAAGTGGACCTTCTCCAGACACTGAACTTGCCAGCAACCCGACCTTGGATTTTGCAGCCTCCAGTCTGTGATAAAAATCTTCATGTTGTTTGTATGCCACTGCTATGTATGATATTTTATTACTGCTGCCTGAGCAGACTAAGACAGGACCTTTTCTACACCCATTAAAAATGATATTTTTAGGAGAACGATTCTGTAACTCCTCTGCCCTCTGTGTAAAGGCCATCTTGTCTTTATTGAACACAGTGGTACAAGAATAGACTAGTTGCTTTCCGATGGAATTGCATATCAGATATATCAGAATGGTTTAAAACACAGATTTGAATGTGCTGTTCCAGACTTTCTTCATTAGAATTCAGGTGGGACTTCGAGATTTTTGTCAATGTGCAACCAAATTGGTAGTTGTTAAACTGATCTTTCTTTCCTTCCTTCTTTCTTTCTTTGCAAATTTTCAAAAATTAAAAAAAAAACTTCAACCTTTTTAAGCTCTTTCAAGTGATGTTTTTTCATCACTTATTTCAAGATTATACTGAACAATTAAACTATATCAGGACAACCACTAATGTTGGGATTTACCCTTCTGTTTCCTCTTCTGTTTAAATACTGTGATGTCCTGCGCCATGAGAAGGCTCCCTTCAAAGGCAGGCAGCAAAGAAAAGGCCATGTGTATGTGTGCATGTTGGAGATTCTTGAGCAGTCTTTTATAGAGAAGAAAGACAACACACTTTGGTCTCTCTGCTTCTAATTCTTGAACCAAATTGTTAAAAAAAAGTCAGGCAAGGACCATTGGTTTGGGTAGATGGTGAAAATGATGCTCAGAGGGGTCTACAAAAGTCATCCAAGATGACATGGGCTAGAAGTTGTTCCAACTGGTGTCAAGCTCAGGTCTTGTGACTGGGTTTGTTTTCTGCAGTTCTCAGCTGTCACCAACTTGGCAATGATGGTTAAACATGTACACACACACACACACACACACACGCATGCACGCACATGTAGAAGGGTGACTATCTTTTGATCTGGATTAACTGGATGAATTAATTATAGCTGGGCTTATAGAGCATGATTATGTGTTGTTTATATATATTTATATATATGTGTGTGTGTGTGTGTGTGTGTGTTTATTTTATATATTTGTATATGTCTAAATATTCATATGTTATTACACTAACTCTAAAATGTCTTCCAGACTCCTACAGTTTGTTTTAAATACTGATTAACATGTACAGCTCATTAGTAGTCTTCATTTCTGCCACGACTCCTCCAATGCATGATATGTCTCAGCCTTTCTAATTTAAGGATCTGGTTTTCTCTTCTCTAAAATGGAGTGACCTTTGGAACTTCACGTTGACATTATGAGACCTTTTCTTTTGTTGTTTGTTATTTGTGAGATTCTTTTGACCATCAACTCTGTCTGCACAATCTCTATCCAGATGGTGTGGTCCTTGGGCTCTTGGCCAGGCAAATATGCAGCACTTAGCTCTGAATGGTTATGGTGTAATATCAGTGCTTTCTCATGGCTCACTTCCTATCCTTTATTTTAGATATTTTTGTCATCATCTGCTGAAATTGTGAGCTTGCCTTATTTATCTGAGAAAGTTGATGCCCTATCACAATAAGGCAGACAAGAGAACCTCACATTCTTAGAGGACTATAAGATAGAAATTATCACATTCAACTAGTAAACAAGAAAATCCACAGCACAAAAGGGGTTAAACAAATTTCCCAGTCTCACACAGTTTAGTGGTAGTGACAGCCTCCAGTTTTGTAACCACTATACAATACTGCCCCACTCCCATTGCTTATTGAAGGAGCCAAACACATTCTTGTGAGATAAACTAAATCCAGTTTTCTTCTTACCTTGCAAACCCACATCCTTCTCTGGAAAGGAAGGAAATAAGAAGAATCTGTGCACAGGATGAATCTACACCTTTGATGGACAAGGGGCCATCTCGTGAAGGCACAAAGCAAGAGCACCTTGGGACAGGTTGTTGCAATTATTCACTTCCATGGGTAGCTACATAATTGGCTCTAATCAAATCCAGCAAAAACTGCTTTTGGCAAATGTTAATAACTACAAACAATGTCTCTGTTGTTCCTCACCACTTCATTTTCTAACTCTGTGTCTCAATCACTACTTAGAAAAACAAAGAAGCAGACTCCACAGGCCTCCAGCTATTCTCCTGGGACATGTTGAAAATGAAAAAGAAATCGGCAGCCCTGGATGGAATCAGTTTCCTACTTGTTTCATAACAATTGCACCAGGTAGAGCACTAAAGCATAATGAGTCTTTGGGACCCTTTGCAGGAACAATTTTGAAGTTTACTTTTTAAAGGAGATGCTATGTTTGAGGGCAGCAGTGGGTGAACTTTTTGTTTAAAAGAGCGCGGAGTAAATATGTAGATGTGTGGGCCAGAGGCCAAATCGAGGATATCACCTGAATGTTGTGTAATAAGAGAACGTGACGAAACCCTTCTGCCTGGCACTGTTTGCCTGGGGTAGCTGAAGGCCATTTGGGGTGGTGAGCATTGTCCCTGCCAGCTATTGGCAGATATTCGTCCCAGGAGGATGACTAAGGGAAGCAGAGTTCAGATTGCAGGAGGGTGAATTCACTGGTTACTTCAGTCTCAGTGACACCCAGGCTGAGTATGCTCTTTTCTCCTCCTGCAGAGCCTGGCCTTCTTAACTAGGGAAGTTGACTAGGGAAGGTAACTCAAAGAGTCACTCAGTTGGAGACTGAGAGTCTCACTTCCTGTTCCAAGCAGTGGCCAAGCAACAGAGGCCTCAATGTGTAGATGGCCACTCAGGTAGGAGCCAGTCCTCACAAGGCTTAGCCACTGGCCGGGGCAGTAAGGCCTGGGGTGCAATGTGGAACAGAATTGTGTAGGAAAACCCCAGCTTGGATGGCACAGCTCAAAATGGTAATCCACTGGAGTAGCACTGTTGAGCTGCATGATACAGGAAGAGGCTGGGTTTTGTCAAAGGGCAATCCCTGTGTTTAGAGCATGCCTGAATACTGACAGGATCACCTTGAGGAGACATACTGAAAGGAAATAGAGACTGAAGAAAGACATACCTGCAAAGAAGCTGAGAAGAGATAGCATTCTTAGGACAGAAGAGTATACTACAAAAGGCATAACTAAAAGAAATAGGCATCTGAAGTCACTAGGACCATGGGCTACTGAGGGATTAGCATGATCAGAGTGATGGAGGTTGACTTCACAAGTGGAGGATTTCATAGTTGCTGGGAACTCAGAAGTGGCATGTCTCAACATATTACACAATTGTTTGTTTTCCCTTCCCTGTAAAAGGATTACTCATTCCCACCCACCCACTGCCTTGTGCTCTTTGGGACCTCTCTGGGTGTTGACTTCCTGCTTCACTATCAGGCTTGGCCATTGTGTTCACTAGCTTTCTGTTACTGTGACAAAATGCTTGAAACAATCAACTTAAAGAAGGAAAGATTTATTTTGGCTCATGATTTCAGAAGTTCCAGTTCATAGTCATTGGCTGCATTATTTCTGGACCTGTGGTGAGGCAGGGTGTCATGGGGGGGGGTGCAGAGCAGAGCAAAGCTACTCACTCCCATGGCAGCCAAGACCAAAGAGGGAGAAGAGCAAGGAGAGGGCAGTGGACAAATCACAGCCTTCAAGGGAATGCCTTTAAGGACCTACTTCCTCCAAGTAAGACCCACATCCTACATTTCCACCACCTTCCAACAGCCCATTAAATTATGAACTTAGTAATGGATTAATTCATTGATGAGGTCAGGGTCTTCATGATCAAATCTCCTTCCATAGGCCCCTCCTCTGAACGGGGCTGCCGTGGGGACCAAGCTTTAACACAGATCTCAGTCAGCATTCACACTGCTATAACATAAGACAACTGAGCACACAATTTAGAGGGAGGAACATTTATTTACTCACAGTTTTTGGAGATTTAGAGCTTCAGGACATGTCAGGAGGGTCTGCAGAATTCAGAGCATGGTGGGAGGAAGCAGAGAGAGGGAGAGAGCCAGGCATCATGGAAGTCAGAGGCTGGAAGCAGAGCACCAGCAAGCAAGGAAATTCAAAGACAAAAGCACAGTTCCTAAGCCACACCCCCGGAGGCCTACTGCACTGGCCTAGGCTACCACCCAGGCCATGGTAATTCCATCAGAATGGATTTATCTACTGGTGAGATTACGCCCCTCATGACTTGATTGCATCGAATCTGAACATTAATATATGAGTTGTTCAGAGGACATCATATGTCTGACCATAGTCATACCTGAGATTTTGGGAGACATTCCAAATCATAACTATTCTAACCACATAGTTCGCTTTTACTAATGAAAACAAAGCACAATGAATTAATGCCATGTTGGAGAAGTATCTCTATGGAACACTTCATGCTTCTGTCAGTAATTTATTTTTTCCTCCTAGCAAATAAACTCTATAGGCCTTCATGTTGGAAATGGGAGGAGCTGCAGAATCACACTGACATTTAGCCCACATATCATGAGTTGAGACATGAATTTTTAGTAATGTGCTTAGACTTAAAGATCATTTGTTACTATAGCAAAGTTAACTAATACACAGCAGATAAAGCTTAGAAATTCAGAGAAGAAGGTGGTATCAGTGAAGTCTGTTACTGGAAAGTCAGGTTCCCTATATCAAACTGAGAGTTGGGTACAAGGATCTTATCTCCATGGTGATAAGATAAACCAAGGCATGATGACCTGAAGCCTTAGTCAAAGCTTTATTGATGAGATGTCTGGATAGTAATTTAGATTTTTCCAAAGATATCTAACCTGAAGCATAAAGTTAGGATCATCAATAGTTACTCTGATCCCAGACTGAGTCATCCAATAATCTTTCTATATATTAAGAGTCACCTATCTATACCATGAAACAGCCTAGAGTTAAGGATTCAGAGACAAAGTCATCTTGGTGGGTGTCAAAGATTAAGAGTAAAGATACACATATAAACCAAACTTCTCAAAGTATATTGTGAATGACAGCAGTAACATTTGCTGTGTTATTCACTAAGTACAATAAGAATATAAAGGGAGGAATCGGTTATTACTGGGAGGAGGAGACATCATAAAGTTTCTACATAGGGCTATGAGTCATGAAGGATGAGTACAAGAATGTGGATTGAGGGAGTAAAATGTATGATATTTTGTAATCTCCTTAAATCCCACTTGTCTAGGAAGTATTGGTGCAAAATGAGTTTTCAGTGTGTAGTTACTAAGCTACATGCACAAGAAGCAGTTTATAAACAAAATAGGATTTGTGTCACCAGTTCTTCTGAATGAGAATTTAGAGATCTGAAGCCCAGGGAGTCTGAGAAACTATTAACCCCCCGCCCCTCCAGATTTCTCTTTGTACATTCTAATTGGAGATCCAGAGATGTAGTACACAGTAGGTCTTAAACCTGGTGCTGTCCCCCTCCCTCTATAACACACACACACACACACACACACACACACACACACACACACACAGAGGCACACACATATATATGTATATGTGAGGTATTGGGATTCAATCCAGGGGCATTCTACCTCTGAGCTAAACCCTCAGTCCCTTTTTAAAAGCAGGGTCTTGCTAAATTTCTGAGGTTCTAATTAAGTACCTGGGCTGGTCTGCAACCTATGATCTTGTCTCAGCCTCCCAAGTACTGATATTACAGGCACATGCTACCACACTTGGCACCTGGCTACATATTTAATCATCCTGGTAGCTTTTATAGCACACAGATGTCTAGCCTCACCCCAAAGAATCTAGTTTGATTGTCCCAATATGGAGAGTAAGCACTAGTGTACTTTGAAAGTTCCTTAAATTAATTTTGGTGTACAGTCAGTCTGAGAGTCATTGGCATATAAATTAAATCAATTCACAGAAATTAAATCAATTCACAGTAACTGCATATCCATCATGTGCAAGATAATATCCAGTTCATTGTGGTGGCTACAGTGATACAATGAATAGTGGCCTTTCTTGAAGGAAACTTAAAACAATAAAATCTTATAGGAAGATAGTGTTTGGCACAGTGTAGACCTTCAGAATCTTATGTCGAGGTAATGAATGAAATCTATCTGAAGAGGCTGAACATTTTAACCAAGAACTCCATTTCATTCTCCTGTGCTATGACATTCCAGAACTACTGTCCCAGAAGGACTGTGGGAGGGGAATGCAGGGCAGTCCAATAAGGGACGGTGGGGGTAAAAAATTGGACTGCAGATGATGCTAAGTGGCCCTGACCGAGGGCTCCGGGGCCACAGCAGCCATAGAGCAGGGAGGTCCTCACCACATGTCCTGGCTAAGAACCAAGGATCTATGCTCCCTGATTCGGAGGTCTATACCTTTTTGTACTCTGCCTTCTAACACAGAACTTCTCCTCCGAATACGTGTTATCTACCAGTTTTGAGTTTTTGCTGATTACATTTTCAGAATGAATTTTTCAAGAGTGATTGCTACAATACAATTTTGTGAACTTGTAGAACTGAACATTTCTAATTAGGTTGCTATAGCCCTTAGCCAAATTACTGCAAATGTCATCTCTCTGCTCTCTTTTTTGATGTAAAAATGTAGGACAGTCAGCAATATACACAATTTAATCTTAACACAGGCAGACACTGATCTTGGTGACAGAAGGGTCTGTTTTCCATTAACCCAAAATCTGCTTAGTCAAGCAGCTCTCTCATTACACAGCTTGCATCCAAAAGGATGTTTGCTGTCTTTCAAGCAAGCTGCTACTTTTTAGCAATTAGTTGTCCACAAAAATGTGAGTAACTGTCCTATCTCAAGATGGCTAGCAAGTTGATCATGCCCAAGAGCCAGCCTTGACTATTTTGAGACTCCTCTATTGGCACAGATCCAGGTTCCAGGGATTCTGCAACACTGGGACACTTGTAGCAAGGAATGTTGGCTTTCTGGTCTTGTTGTTATTCTCTTTATGGAAACCTATGTCCATTAAAAATGGTAATAATATTTAAGTAATAATTAAAGAGTAATTAATATTTATATAATAATTAAATAAATAAAATAAACATTAATTTCTATGCACTCTAATTTTGTCACCTCCATGACCAAACTCCCCTGGCTTTGTTCTTCAATCCCCATCTTTTCACAGCTAGATCCACCAATTGTTACAATGGGAGGCTCATCCCTATACCTCAGCTTAGACCAATTCATATGCAAACAGTATGCAGTAAAACAAAATGAAAATTATCAAGGTAACCACCAGCAAATAGTATTCACTGAGTACTCAGTATACATAAGGTATTACATTAGGCAGTCTAGGTCTCTTTTAATTTGTTCAAATTATTAAAAAAAACAATAGTTCCCATTTCCAGATGAGAAAACTGAGTCAGTGGAAATAAGTGACAATCTTAAGGTCATACAGTTGAGCCATATAGTGACTAGTTACATGGCAGACCTCTTCTATAGCTCTTTCTTATAACATTCTAAACAAGATTGCCTTGGGCTTTAACAATAGTTACCCTTTCATATGTGGATAGAATCCTAATCCAGTTAAGTCTTGAGGAACAGGTTTCCTAGTCATAAGCCTCACTCCCATTATCACTATCTCTGGAGAGAAGGGAGGTTTTCCTAGTCTCTGTGGTCTACTTCCTACATGTAATCATCTAAAAGAAGTCTTACCTAAACATTTGACTCTTGCAAATTGTTTCCTCCAGATTCTTCATTGCTGGGCTTGATCCACCAATGAGAGCCAGACTCAGTTCCCCATCCTCACCAATAGACTCAGCTGTGTCTTGATCTGGGACACCAGAGGAGGTGGCAGGTGTACATGCTTACGGGAATAAAATGATTGTGAAATATTTTCTTTCACAGACCCAGCAGCACGTAAAACTAGATTCTTCCCATCTCATTATCCACAACCTTGGCCATGGGCTCCTTTTCCTGACTTGTTTCTTCCCCACCTCATGTTGCTATGACAGTGTAACCTTTTTGTTTCATAACTTCTTTTTACTTTGAGCCTCCTTTCTCACTCTATCTCTCTAAGGCAACCATCAGCTTCTGCCTTGATAATTACTTGAGTTTTCCTTCTCTGGATACACTGCCTTCTGCTCATTTGAGTTATCACCAGTTCAGGTATCTTCTAGTTCAGTGGCAACTAGAAATCTAGTTCAGCCGGGCGTGGTGGTGCACGCTTGTAATCCCAGCATTCGGGAGGCTGAGACCGGAGGATCCAGGTTCGTGGCCAGCCTCAGCTACCTAGTGAGGCACCCCGAAACTTAGTGAGACTCGGTTTCAAAATAAAGAATAAAAAAATAGGGCTGGGGGTGTAGCTCAGAGGTAGAATGCCCCTGAGTTCAATCCCCAGTACCGCAAAAATAAATAAATAAATAAATCTAGTTCAAAAACAACTAGAAACCTCAAAAATCTCGATTACTTTTATCTTCTTCATCCTTGACATTCAACCAGACACAGTCCTGCAGATTTCCATTCCTACAAATAACCTTTGAAGCTCTCTCCTTTCCCCATTCCTATTGCTACTTTCCAAGTTTCAGAATCTCATTGTGTATCATCCACATTATGAAAACACTTTCTAACTGCTCCCTTCACATGCATCCTGACATCCCATAATTCTATTGTCTGCTTTTCCATCACTGTGGTTTTTCTAAAGACCATGCCACTCCTTTTTGAAACCCTTCAGTGGATACTCATGCCTTCAAGATAAAGTCAAAACTTATCAATATTATTCACATCTCAATTTTTTTCATCTTTCAGAATCCAATAGCCATTACCTCTTGATTTAAATCTATCTCAATTCACCTTGCCCCAAAGCACTTTTTATTAAAGCCTTTCTTAAGTTACAATGCAACTATTTATATGCGGATCTCTCTCCTTACTCTGAAATTTAGGTTCCTAGAATAAGCAGAGACTGTGTCTAATTAAATTCTATCTTCCCAACTAATAGTGCTAGGTATTTTTTATGTATTTAAGAAATATCTGCAAAATGTATGAATGAATGAATCAGTCCATGGGGGAAACAGAAGTTAGCATCACCACCCCCTTCTTTCTTGCTCCTGCTGGGTTCAGGGAGTTTGCCTATGTGACGTGCTCAGATCTGGGAGTGGAGGCAATCATTGAAAGACCAATGAAGCTGCCCAGCTTCTTTCAGATCAGAATTAAGCCAAGCTAATATCAATTGGCCTTTATGCTGCAGAACACTTTCATTCAAGGCATTTAAAAATTATTTTATTAGGACATTGCAATTATACATCATAGTGAGGTTGATTGTGATAAAAACATACGTACCCAAAGCTCTTGGTATATTTCTCTTCACATCCCACCCTACTTCCTCTTCTTCCCTCTTGATTCATATTAGGGAAACTGATAATAATATCGTCACATATTGCCATAGTATTATCTAAGATGTTTGCTTCTTCAACTCTTCCTCTTTTCCTCCCTCTCTACCTAATTACCTTCCCCTCCTCTACAGGTCTCTCTGCCTATTATTTAAAGTCCCTTATGTTTCTTATATTCTAACTTCCACATATGAAAAAAAAAAGCATATAAACCTTGACTCTCTGAGACTGACTGATCTCCACATAATATTCACTATTTCCATTCATTTTCCTGTAAACGACATAATTTTGTTCTTTCTATGGTTGAGTTGAATTTTATTGTGTGTATATACCACATTTTCTTTATCTATTCATCTGTCGAGAGAAACCTGGATTGGTTCCAGAGTTGGGCTATGTGAATTGTGCTGCTATAAACATGGCTATACATGTGTCACTATAGTATTTTGGCTTTAATTCTTTCTTTTTATAAAATCAAATTTGCATCTGCCTTTAGCTTGTGGAATAGGAGATGATGTTGCCAAATTATACTGAAATAGGTTTTTGCAATTCCAATAGATAAGAGAGAAAAGCAAGGAGGTTGATAATGTTGATTCCTCAGAAGAAATTAAAAATGTACTTGTGGGTGGAGAGAGGACTGGTGAGTAATTCTCTTCCTGCCTTTAATCTCAGTGACTTTGGGACAGGGTGAGGTACTGTGAAGGTCCTCGAAGACATCCAGAACACAGTCTTCCCACTAGCTACTTCTCAAATGCCACTGTACAAGACACTGCAAAAGCCTTCAGGAACAAAGAAATCATCAAGGGAGTTATGCTCCCAGGTTCTGGATCATGGTGTGTGTGTGTGTGTGTGTGTGTGTGTGTGTGTGTGTGTGTGTGTGGTAGAGAATGCTGAAATTGAGAACAAAGTGCTCTGGGTTTGGGAACAAATTGTACGTCATATGTTGAAGACCTCTTCCTAGAGTCCCTGGGAGAGCTTTGCAGAGGTGACATTAGAATGGTATCTGAAAGAATGAAAAAGGCTTTTCCAGGGTGATTCAGGGGAATTACCAATTTGCATAAAATAGTAAACAATTTGCATAAAAATCCCAGAGAGTAAATTGGCAGGTCAAGGAATAATACAGGGGCAAGGGTGAGTGGAAGCAAGTGGTGGAGAATGAGTCTTGTAGAGGGAGTTGCAAAGTCAGACATTGGTACTTCATCCTTCATTGAGAAAGTGGGGAGGCAATGGGGGATTTGAAAGAGGAAATTGACATGGCAGTCTAATATGATATGTTCTAGGGCATCTTAGGGATTAAAGTTTAGATATGTTAGAGTTTCTTTAAGAGTTAAAATATTTAATGTTTGTATTTCATACTAATGGAAAATTAAATACAAGCCTGTGAAAGTAAGTGACTCTGAGGTTAAGGTTCATTAACTTCAAGCAAATTCTCTGCTGGTTCATGGAAGTAGATTCTGTGGTTTAAAGTGTCTTTACTCTCCAACAAATTCTAAGGATAAAGACTTGCTTTGTTACAAAGGAAACCTGCAGACACCTAATACCACAGAGATTCATTTAGATAGGGCTGAGCTGGCCTGTGTAGATTCTGTCTGCCTCTGAAAAGCTGTACTCTCTCATTTAGTATGAGAGTGACAGATTGTGTTTTCTGACAATGTTTTTTTTAAAAAATTTATTGGTGCATTGTAATCATACATCTTTATGAGGTATAGGAAGGTAGAGGCATACATGTACACATCACTCATTTAACCTTTCCCCAATTCTCACCCTCTTCTCCCCTCCAGCTCCCTCCTTATTGTGTTTGGCTTAGTGATTGACTTTGATATGTTTGTGAATGTGCATCATGTGATTTAGGGTGTTTTCCTCTTCTCCTCTCCCATCTCCCTCATTGAGGTAACCTTCTTTACTCCTCTAAGGTTTCTCCTTCTTTGTCTGGGGTCCCTCCTATGTTCCATTTTCTCTTTAGTTTGTGCATATTAGGGAGAACATCTGACTTTTCACTTTGTGTGACTGACTAATCTCACTTAGTATAATGTTCTCCAGTTCCATCCATTTCCCTGGAAATGACATAATTTTGTTCTTCTTTATGGCTGAGTTAAATTCCACTGTGCATATGTCCCATAGTTTTATAATCCATTCATCTGTTGATGGACATCTTGGCTGGTTGTATAGTTTGGCAATTGTGAATTGTGCAATTATAAACATAGATATATGTTCATTAATCTGGTAGTTTGGTTTCCATTCTTTTGGGTAGATATACAGAAGTGAAATTGCTGGGTCATATGGTAGGTTCATTCCCATTATTCTGAGAATCCTCCATACTGTTTTCCAAAGTGGTTGCACTAATTCGCAATCCCATCAATAATATATTAGAATTCAGACTTCTCCACACTCTCACCAGCATTTGTTGTTGTTGTTCTTTGTGTTTTTAATGATTAACATTCTAATTGGGATTAGGTGAAATATCAGGGTAGTTTTGACTTACATCTCTCAGATTGCTAAGGATGTTGAACATTTATTTTTTCATGTTTTTATCATTTGTGTTTATTCTTTTGTGAAGTGTATATTCAATTCACTTGCTATTTTTTTGGGGGGGGGCACTGGGGATTGAACTCAGGGGCATTCTACCTCCGAGATATACCCCCAGCCCTATTTTTTATTCTTTATTTTGAAACAGGGTCTCACTAAGTTGTGGAGTGTCTCAGTAGGTAGCTGAGGCTGGCCTCAAACCCGGATCCTTGGGTCTCAGCCTCCCAAATGCTGGGATTACAAGCATGCACCACCACACCCGGCTACTTGCTCACTTTTGATTAGGCTACTTGTTTTCTTCGTCTTGAGTTTCTTGAGTTCTCTGTATATTCTAGATCCTAATCCACTTTCTCAACCTGCACAAGAGTCAATTCAAGATGGATCAAAGACCTGGATATAAGACCAGAGACCTTACAGCTACTTGAAGAGAGCATAGATCCAACACTTCAAGACATAGGCACAGGTAAAAGATTTCTCAAAAAGACCTCATATGCACAAGAAATTAAAAGAAGGATCAATATGTGGGATTGCATTAGACTGAAGAGCTACTGTGCAGCAAAGAAAACTATTGAGAACCTCAACAGAAAGCCAACAGAATGGGAGATTTTTCACAGCTACTCCTCCTGCTAGAAGTTTTCTGATATTCTTATCATTATCTTGTATTTTCTGCCTCCTGATGCTCCTAAAATGATACCAATCCACAGAAGCAGAATTATAGGAAAGCCAACTTGATGGGGGAGGTGTTCTTAGGCTTCCAGGTATCCCACATTTAAATAGATGTCATTAAGTTGTCTGCCACTTGTTGTGTAGAGAAAAATGCCATCAGAATTCAGTCATTCTATTATATATGGCAGGCAATGCTTTCTATAACATTATAACATGACTTTAGTTAAAAGAGCAACCTGAAGAGATAGATTAATTACTTGTTCTGCAGATGAGAACAACTAACTTGACTAAGTCCCCACAACTCATGAGTGGCTGTTCATATTTGAAAACTGGGTCTTACCAACCTCCTTGAATATTTCCTTAGGGGGATGAGGCCTTTTATTCTCATTCCTGGAATGGTTTTCCATATTAGC
>PVLC010024354.1:0-24749 GCA_004027655.1 Graphiurus murinus
AAAAAAAAAAAAAACCCACAAATGAATTTCAAACATATGTAGTTGAAAACTTGGATTTACTCATTACATTTTTTAAAAAGGATGCACTCCCTCTACTGGTAACTGGTGGAAATCCAAAGGAAGAGAACAACACTGAATAGTAATTTTTCATCCAAAAAAACTCGCTTGCTTCTTTTTTGTTGTTGTACTAGGGACTGAACCCAGGGGCATTCTAGCTTCAAGCTACACCCCCAGCCCCATTTTAATTTTATTTTTTATTCTGAAACAGGGTCTCACTAAGTTGTGGAGGGCCTCACTAAGTAGCTGAGGCTGGCCGCAAACCTGCCATCCTCCTGTCTCTGCCTCCCAAGTACTGGGATTACAAGGCAAGCATGTGCCACCACGCCCGGCTTAATTTTATTTTTTATTTTGAAACAGGGCCTCACTAAGTTGTGAAGGGCCTCACTAAATAGCTGAGGCTGGCTGCAAACCTGCGATCCTCCTGTCTCAGCCTCCCAAGTGTGTGCCCCATGCCCAGCTTTCACTTCCTACTTACAAATGAGGACACTAAAACCTGATGAAGGTCACACATTACGAAATAAAGGTGAAGGGTTAAAGACTATTACTGGCAAACAGTTATTGCAAGGAGAGAGGGAAGGACAGAGTTAAAGAAGCCAGGCATGGTGGTGCCTGCCTGTACTTTCAGTACTTGGGAGGCCAGCCTTAGCAACTCAGTGAATCTCTCAGCAACACAGAGCGACCCTGTTTCAAAATAAAAATGAAAAGAGGGTGGGAGTGTAGCTCAGAGGTAGAATGCCCTTGGGTTCAATTCCCAGCACCATAAACAACCAAACAGGGCTGGCCAGGCAGGTCAGCGGTCAAGCACCCCTGGGTTCAATACCCAGTACCACACACAAAGTAGAGTTAAAAGGAAACTCTCTCTGCCTTAATTCTAATTTGAGGAGGTTTTAAACATAAATACGTTAAGGCTATCGATGTGCATTCTCTTGCTTGCTCACAAGTATATCAAGATTGTTTTCCTTTTCCAGTGCATGCTGGCCAAGTGCTCTGCCACCGAGCTACAAATACGCCCATGCGTTCCCTGGCCCCTCCGTCCCTGGTCCTTGCTTGCTGCAAAACCCTTAACCACCTAGCTCACGCTCTGCCCAGCACAGATGCTCTTCTTCCTGTGGTTTAAGATGGTTTGTGCTATAATCTCTTTCAGAGAAGATGTAAAGCATTCTAGAGGAGACGCCTATCCTGAAAGTCCACCTGGGGGTACTGCGCTTTGCCGCTACTATCCTTGCCACCGGTATGACTTCCTCCACTGCCAGCTGCCGTCTCTTGGGTATTTACCACATACCAAGCTGGGTGCTTGGCGAACCTCACCTCATCTCATTCTTTTTTTTTTCCCCCTGTGGTACTGGGGATTGAACCCAGGGGCATTCTACTTCCAAGCTATACCCCCAGCCCTATTGTTTATTCTTTATTTTGAAACAAGATCTCACTACGATGCAGAGGGCCTCACTAAGTTGCTGAGGGTGGCCTCGAACCTGCGATCCTCCTGTCTCTGCCTCCCACCTAATGGATTATACGTCTGGCTCTTATCTCATTCTTCTACCAACATTCTGCAGTGATATAGGAGGTACTTGAAACCGGGAATTATGATTCTAGATCCTGCACTGTTTATTTATTATTTATTTCCCCTTTTTTATTTGTTTATTTTTTGGTACTAGCGATTGAGCCTCAAGACATTCTCCCTCTGAGCTATACCCCCAGTCCTATTATTCTTTATTTTAAAATAGAGTCTCTCTAAGTTGCCTTACTAAGTTGCTGAGGCTGGCTGCAAACCTGCAATCCTCCTGTCTCAGCCTCTCAAATAGTGGGACTGCAAGTGTGTGCCACTACTCCCTGCTGGCGTTCAACTTCTGAGCTACACTTCCAGTCCTATATTATTTTGAAACAGGGCCTCACTAAGTTGCTGAGGTTGACCTCAAACCTGTGATCCTCCTGTCTCAGCCTCCCAAGTACTGGGATTACAGGCATGCGCCACCAAACTCGGCACATTTTCATTTTGAAAGTCACAAATGTACAAATAACTCACTGGTTTACAAACTCAAGTCACTGCCCAAATGAGGGACTGTTAAAGGATAATGCACTTTTCTCCATAAAAAAACTGCCACTCAAACTTCCATCCAATCAACATACAAGAAGCCTCTTTTGGTGAATTATAAGTGGTCAGTTCAAACCCGGGTGTGGTGATGCACACTTGTAATCCCAGTACTTGGGAGGCTGAGACCAGAGGATCCAGGTTCACAGCCAGCCTCAGCTACTTAGTGAGGCCCTCTGCAACTTAGTAAGACCCCGTTTCAAAATAAAGAATAAAAACTGGGGCTAGGGGTGTAGCTTGCGAGGCTCCTACTTGTGCAAGGAATGGGGGACATGAAAACAAAGGCTGTGCCGAGGCCTGGGTCGTCCAAGATACAGTGTGGTGTATGCACTAATGGTCAAACTCTGAAAGAAAACAATGGAAACTCTGAAAAGATTTCTGGTCCTCAGAATTTTGGACAAAGGACTAAAGCCCACTAAAGTGCACAGCTGAGAGGGGGCTCTAGGGTGAATCGCATCTCAACATACTTGTTTTTAAAAAAGATTCATCTCAGCTGGGCGTGGTGGTGTATGCTTGTAATCCTCATACTTGGGAGGCTGACACAGGAGGACTGCTTGTTCAAGGCCAGCCTCAGCTACTTAGTGAAGCCTTCTGCAACTGAGTGAGACCCTATTTCAAAATAAAGAATAAAAAATAGGGCTGGGAGGCCAGGCGTGGTGGCACATGCTTATAATCCCAGTACTTGGGAGGCCGAGACAGGAGGATGGCAGGTTTCAAGGCCAGCCTCAGCAACTTAGTGAGACCCTCTGTAACTTAGTGAGACCCTGTTTCCAAATAAAATATAAAATAGGTCTGAGGGTATAGCCCAGAGGTAGAATGCCCCTGGGTTCCATCCCTAGTACCAAAAAAAAAAAAAAAAAAATAGGGCTGGGAATGAAGTAGAATGCCCCTGGGTTCAATCCTCGGTACCTGCCTGCCTCTCTCCTCCCTCCCTCCCGCTCTCTCTCTCTCTCTCTCTCTCTCTCTCTCTCTCACACACACACACACACACACACACACACACACACGCATCTCCAGTTCCTGTAGAGACTTTTTGGTCAGCAATCTAAGATTTCAGGCACTCTTTAAAACAATTTTACTTGGAATTTCTGGCTTCAATACACCTTTCTAGGATTATTTTGCAATCCACATATATATATTTACCAAACTTATAGGACAGAAATAAAAGTATTACATGGGATAAATGAGGTATAAAAATGGCTCAATATTCAAACACAACAATGAAATTATGATTTTTAAATGTTCTAAACTTTGTTTTAACATCAAAATTTTGAAGTTTAAAACTGGTAAGGGCAGATAATAGATTTACTAAGAGTAAGAGATACACTTTATCAAAGAACTATGCGGCACCCTTGGCACTACAGCTTCGAGCTCAGTAAACAGAATATTTACATTCTTCCTAAAGAGCACCGAGACTGTAAGTTGTAAATATATTTTTCCATCACCTGTGCCCTTAAGACTTAAGGGAAATATTGACAGTATTTATGAGAACATATGAATATAATATGAAAACAATTACTGGGGTTGGGGCTGCCGCTCAGAGGTACCGCGTGCGCTGAGCATGCACGAGGCCCGAGTCCCATCCCCAGCGCATTCCCGCGCACGCGCACGCAGGCGTACACCACCGAAGCCCAGAGGCTCCTGTCTCTTCTGCAAACCTACCATCTGTACACTTTTTTCTAGTTCCTGGGGAATTGCAAACGTAGACGAAGGAGCCTGAGTGAGAGGCCACGCGCCTGCCTGGAAGGAGAAAGGCAAGATGAAAGTTATATTCAACATCTAAGTCGAGACGTCTGAGCAGCTAAAGCATCTCCCTCCCTCGTGCGGTGGAGCCACCGGCATCGCCGTCACGGCGCGTTTCACTCGGAACCAGTACAGCGTACGACCAGGGAAGCCACAACTCACTCACGGAGACCAGAGCAAGCAGGACCCACCCTCACCCGGCATCCAGGCACACTACCAGCATAAGGAAATGCCAATAAAAACATTCACACCTGAAGAACATATATTTGAAAACTAATTCCCAAATCTATTACTGTATCTTGGTTTTTGATAAAATTGTTGAACTTATTGTTGAGGTCCGCACTGACGCTCATATCTGTATACATCCGATGTAGCTTGCTGGTAAACTCATAACCACAGGCTTGCTGTAAACAAAGAAAAAGAGTTTTAAAAATATGTGACTTAAAAAGAATAATAAGCTGGGTGTGGTGGTGCACGTCTATAATTCCAA
Source organism: Graphiurus murinus (assembly GCA_004027655.1). Classification (NCBI taxonomy): domain Eukaryota; kingdom Metazoa; phylum Chordata; class Mammalia; order Rodentia; family Gliridae; genus Graphiurus; species Graphiurus murinus. The sequence goes on from PVLC010024354.1 coordinate 4,383, forward strand.
TACTTGGGAGGCTGAGACAGGAGGATCGAAGGTTTGAAGCCAGCCTCAGTAATTTTTTTTTTTTTTTTTTTTTTTGGGTGGTACTGGGGATCGAACCCAGGGACAGTCTACCTCTGAGCTACACCCTAGTCCTCTTTTTTATTCTTTATTTTGAAACAGGATCTCACTAAGTTGCAGAGGGCCTCACTACGTAGGTGAGGCTGGCCACCAACTCGGAAGACAAGCGTGCACCACCACGCCCGGCTATATGAGAGATTACTCTCTAGGCAATTCCTTTATCAAAAGCTTACATTACCTTTAGTTTATTGATCATGGCCTCTTCAGAATCCATTGACATGGATAACCCATGAATTAAACGCTTTGCCAGCATTCTTGCGTAGAACTACATTAAAAAAAAAATTTAAAGGTTACGTCCTTTCTAATGATTTAAAGTTCAAAAATAAAGCAAAGCTGACAGTTTTTTATTCGCATCTTACCTTTTGGAAAACGTCCTTGTCATCGATGTATTTGAAAACAGTAATGAAGCTGGTGAGCTTGTCTTCCACCTCGTTCTCAGTCATTCCCTTGGCTGACTTCTTTAGCAAGTTGTCACAGTACTTGGCAAGCTCAAATAGAAATTGGGAAGAAACCTTAGAAAGGGCCTTCTAGAGGCCATGCCTCCGGGGACACAGACTAATGTCACCAGGCAGGGTTGACACCCCAAAGATTATGCTTTAAAAGTCATGGACACAGCTGAACATACGTGGATATGAGGTAACTTTTTTTTGTTTGTTTTTGCGGTACTGGGGATTGAACTCAGGGGCATTCTACTTCCGAGCTACACCCCCAGCCCTATTTTTTAATCTTTATTTTGAAACCGAGTCTCACTAAGTTGTGGAGTGCCTCACTAGGTAGCTGAGGCTGGCCTGGAACCCGGATCCTCCAGTCTCAGCCTCCCAGATGCTGGGATTACAAGGGTGCGCCACCACGCCCGGCTATGAGGGCTATGAACTTTTAAAAAACACAAAACACTAGAAAGAGCTCAAAATTCTAATCAACACTTAAGAGACCAACAAAAGAGCCATAGAAGTAAAATCAGTTTCTAAAAAATACCTAAAGCCGGGCATGGTGGCGCACACTTGTAATCCCAGCATTCGGGAGGCTGAGACCAGAGGATCTGGGTTCGCAGCCAGCCTCAGCTACCTAGTGAGGCATTCCGCAACTTAGTGAGACCCGGTTTCAAAGTAAAGAATAAAAAAATAGGGCTGGGGGTATAGCTTGGAGGTAGAACACCCCTGAGTTCAATCCCCAGAACTGCAAAAAAAAAAAGAATACCTAGGTGAGTTGTTTTTTTTTTTTTGCGGTACTGGGGATTGAACTCAGGGGCATTCTACCTCCGAGATATACCCTCAGCCCTATTTTTTATTCTTTATTTTGAAACCGAGTCTCACTAAGTTGCGGAGTGCCTCACTAGGTAGCTGAGGCTGGCCTGGAACCCGGATCCTCCAGTCTCAGCCTCCCGAATGCTGGGATTACAAGCGTGCGCCACCACACCCGGCTCCTAGGTGAGTTTTGAGTGGTACTTTCATTTCTGACATTAACAATTACTTTTTAAAATCTTACAATCTTCAAGTTTCCTTCAAAGGTTATCAAAATTTATCAGGTTTCCTTCAGATTTCAGATATCACAAAATCTCCATGAAAAGAAAAGTCAAGTTGGGCGTGGTGGCACACGCTTATAATCCTAGTACCTGGGAGGCTGAGACAAGAGGATCACAGGTTGGTAGCCAGCCTTAGCTACTTAGTGAGGCCCTCCACAACTCAGTGAGACCCTGTTTCAAAATAAAAAATAGGGCTGGAGGTGTAGCTTGGACATAGAATGCCACTGGGTTCAATCCCTTGTATCACACACACACAAAAAGTAATGTACATTATTTCAAAGGAGGCACACCAAAATACTGCAAAATGAAATATGTTTTCCTTCAGTTATTTCTTAAGGGTACACTGTCTTCCTTCCACATTCCTTACATAAAAGCCAGCTAATATATGATATAGATTTTCATCTATTTTTCTGAAAATGCTACAAAAAATTAATTTGAGAGTCCACTCCGTTTTCCTTTTCAAATACAGACCTTTCCTAAGACCACATTGAAGCGATCAAACTTACCAATTCAGGTGCCTTGCAGACAGACTTGGGTTCTCTGTAATTTACAACTGACGTAAGGGCCTAAAGAGAAAACAAGCAGTACTGAGCCGCCAGCAGCAGGGTAAAAGCACGGGGCCAGCACACCAATGCACGAGTGTCCAGAGTCACCACCGAGGGCTCTAGATCTGAGGCCCCCAACCGCGCATGGGGAAGGCCTGGGCCTGGGGAGGCGACCGGCCGAGTCTCTATGGGCATGCCCTGGACGGACGCAACAAGGCTAAGTGACCAGGGACAGACAGGAGCCTGAGTCTGTGAGCCCAGCCAGCATCTCTCCTAAGGTCCTGTGTCACAGCCATGGGAAGCTGACAGATCAGCCCACAGAAAACACAGCATTTGGCAGCAGTTAAATACTGCTTTCTTATCTACCATAGGGTAGATTCCTCTAACTGAATTCCTACTTATATCATAATTACATATCTCATTCCTATTATAAGATAGTCCTTATAATGCATTACTAAAGTCTGAACACAGATAAAATAATGCTACTTTTAACTGTATAACCTTGCAAGCAAGTTTCCTACACAGAATATCAAAATCAAGTTTGTGAAATAGGTTTTTCTTGCACATATCATCCAATTTAGCCTAAGTATTATATGTGAAGGAAAAATCAGTACTGAAGAATATTAAAGCCAGGCATGGTGGCCCAAACCCTGTAATCCTTAGGACTTCAGAGGTTAAGACAGGAGGATTGCAGGTTCAGGCCAGCCTTAGCAACTTAGCGAGACCTTGTTATAAATATTAAATAAAAGGGCTGGGGGTTTAACTTGGAGGTAAAATTTTTAGCGCCTGGGTTCAATCCCCAGAACAAACAAAAAAGAATATTAAAATTGTGCATGTATTTTCAGAAGATAATAGTTTATTGATAATTCTGCGTAAATAGCACAGTAATGGGAAATTGTACACAAATTCAACTTAACTATTCAATTAGTAATTTTAAATTTGTTATTCCTATTTTGACTTTCACACTGAAATTAGTTGCTTCAGGTTAATCTCCATGTCTAGATCAGAAATCTCAAATTTACTCCAGAAACTGCCTCTACCCAGTGATGAGGAGAATTTAAGTACACGTAGTACAGTATACACGCACTGAGGTTACCTTATCCAGCGCACTCATGAAGTGCTGGTCACCATTCAAAACCGTGTTGATGAGTTGAACAAATTTACCATGCACTTCCAAAACTGACTCCACAAACAGTGTTGGCATCTGAAAGTATGAAATACAAAATACAAAACCACATTTAAGAAATTAAATTAGTCTTATTAAAGATTGTATGAGGGTAAAGTTTGCCTCGAGCCAATCATGTTTCTCCTCCTCTTCTGTCTCTGTCTCTCTCTGTCTCTGTCTCTGTCTCTCTCTCTCACACACACACACACACACACACACACACACACACACAGAATGTCTTTAGCTAAGATGATCTTAAAAATCTGAAAGTTAAAAAATAAAAAACCTAAAACTTTGATGTTGAGATTAGCTTGTCATTCAAAACCAGGACCGTCTAGTACCTCTGCCAGGTGAATTAACCAAAGCATACGTTCATGCCGAGCACCACTTATTAAGGGTGACAGGAGCCAGGTATGGTGGCACAGGCCGGTTTGTAATCCTAGGACTTGCAAGTCTCAGCAACTTGGTGAGACCTGGTCTCAAAAATAAAAAATAGGGCTGAGGTATGGCTCAGAGGTAGAATGCCCCTGGGGTAAATCCCACACAATGGGGGAGGGGCAACAGGCTAAATCTTTGAAATCCCAGGCTTATCACTTTCGTAGAAGAGCATATAAACACAGACTGCCTACACAGTCATGGAGGCTGCACCTGTGAGAACAGGACCCCCTCCTCAGGGGCCCCTCCCGTGGAGATGACCATGGAGCTGGCATCTCGGGCTCACCTGCACTGGCTGAGTTTATTTAGAGTCTCATGCAAATGCATTCTCTTACATTCCAGTCTTCCTGCCTAACCACTGGACTCTGCTTCTATGCCCAATGTCACTCAACACCCTGAATTTATAAATTTAATAAAAACTAGTAAGCCTGGTAAATAAGAGTAATAAATGTAAACAATACAAACTAATGGCTCTATAAAACTGGAAGGCTTATGGTTTGCTGTGACAAGATATGAAAACGAAGACTCACGTAAGAACACCCCACCCCCGCCCCCAGCAGCCCTGTTCACCCCAGCCCAGCGAGCGCCTTAGAGACGGAGGGCAAACAGCTCTACCTGGAGACGCAAGCGCTGCAGGTCATGTCTGTCTTATCAAACACCACTAGTAATACCAAAACAGCCCAAGAGGAGAGGACACTACAGGAACGGCAACTTGTAAATAATCAATAATCATTTGGTTGGCAAAGTGCTCTTGAGACAGATGGGTATCAGGGACGCAGGGGTCACTGTCCGGGTGTTTTGGAGAACAATCATTACATAAGGAAGACTGTTTCAATCTTCAAATTACAAAGGAACATGTAGACATGGAAAGCTTTTCCCGTGAGAAGTGAACAGCAAATGAGCACATCCGCACGGCTAAGAAGTGACCAGCCTCATTCACGGGCTTCTAATATCTTGATAATTCCAAAACCAGTCCAACAGATTCCAAGTTACAAAAGAAAAACTCCATGATATAAGAAAGCCCTTTCCGGTTCCTTGCACGCACTCACGTTTTCCTGAGTGAGGTTGCTGGTTGCTCGAAGGCCCTCATCATAGATGTGATTCTGCAGCTCCTGAATCATATGAGGTAAGCCGGTGGACACGGCGCGGAGTAAGACATACATGTTGGCCATGTCTGCAGGGAAAGGAACGCCACTGTTACCGTGCCAAAGGTTTGTTCGTCATTCGCTCCTATGTTGTCCAGAATGCTTAGCACAGGAGAGCAGGTAGCCCCCCTCCCACCCCCTAGCCGCCCCTGTGGATAAAAAACTGGGTTGTTCCCAATGATATTACAACGTTACAATTAACAATCTTATATATAGGTAAAAATATGTAGTACAAATCCCTAAGAGTGGGACTGCTGTGTCCTTGTTGGAGCAGATCCTTCTTTTTTATTTATTTTTTATTTTTTGATATTGAGGATTGAACTCAGAGGCATTCTACCTCCAAGCCACAACCCCAGCCTGATTTTATTTTTTTATTTGGAAACAGGGTCTCACTAGGTTGCTGAGAGCCTCAGTAAATTGCCAAGGCTGGCTTTGAACCTGCGATCCTCCAGTCTCAGCCTCCCAAGTGCTAGGATTACAAGCCTGGAGCAGATCCATCTAAGCAGGAAGCTCCGAGGTCCAGAACATGTCAGCAAACACGGAGACCTCCCACACTGAGACGTGGGAAACGATGTCTTCAGTGTGGTGGGTTTTGTTGTCAACTTTTTACTGAAGTACAATACACTTAGGACAAGTGTACAAATCCAAAGTGTGTAACTCAACGAGTTGCCGTGAGTGAACGCATCCCGTGTGACCCCACCCAGGCAGGGCTGAGTCACAGATGGTCCCCATGCTCCTCTGCCTCGGACCCGCTGCTGTGACGCCCTGGCTTCTGCAGTTCAACAGTGTCTACAGGAGCAAGGAGCTGCTGTGTATAATAGCTTTATCTGTTCGTTTCCACTCCTCTGCATTGCTCCACTGTGTTACTGGCCACTTGAGCTGTTTGAGGCTATTTCAGATAACGTGGCTATGGACATTCTTGGACTAGCTCTTTGTAAACACCTGCATGCACGGGTGGTGCTACATCCTTAGGAAACTGGCTGGACCATACACGTGCAGACACTCTTACCCGGTGCACAGCAAAGTCTCGGTGCTCACACACTTCCCAAGAGCCCTACTTTCGGTCTTTTTAACTGTAGATCAAGTCTAGCAGGCAAGGCCATCTTGGTGTTAATGTGCTTTCCTGACTGGGATGAGACTGAGTTTTTTCACTGGCCATTTGCAGAGCTTCTACTCTGCAGGGCTTGATCAATGTCTTCACCATGTTACACTGTGGCTATACATCTTTTCCATCACTGCAAATTACTACCCTATGGCTGCCTTCTGATGCTCCAGCGATCTAAATGGTCTTAATGATCCAAAGTTTTGAATACTGTCCATTGGATCGATCTTTCTTTTGTAATTAGTGTTTTCTGTGTCCTATTTAAAAATGTCTTTTCCTACCTTAAAGTTACAAAGACATTCTTCTATATTATCTTCTAGAAGTGTTAACTGAGATTAAAAAAACAACTGTTGTGAACTGATTGTGTACAGGGTGTCTGTGGCAGCGATCAGATTTCCCGTCCCTGGGTGGATATCCGTCAGCTTCCGCACTACACGCTGCAAAGACCACCTTTCCCACACTGTCTTTAAAGAGTGCTTACTGTGCAAAGGCTGCGTCGAGGCTTCTTACCTCACTGTCTACCTGTCTTTGAAAACACACAATAATCTGACAAAAGGCCCATGGGGTATTTCGAGGACCACCCCAAGCACAGACTCTAGGGAGAGGCGGGTAAAGGATGGCGAACAGGTGTCTCAGAACATGTGGGTACCACTCACCATTCTTCTTCTCCTGCCGGATGATATTATGACATTCTGCGTGTAAGAACTGTAAGTGGTCTGCTACCATCCGTTGCTGACACTCATGAATCACTTTCGTATATGAACTTGGATGTAAGTATTTTCGACATCTAATTTCTTCATCTTTTAATCTACCTAGAACCTATAGAAATAAATTCTTAAAGTCATGAACTGCTAAGTTTTTTTGTGAGAAGTCTATAACATCAGCAAGGAACTCAGGTAGCTAAATCTGAATGGCTCTATTTAATACAGCAAAGGTAATAAATAAGATTTACATAACTAACTAAGCCAACAGTTCATAAATCATTTCTAATTTTACGTAAGGTGCTATCACCTATATTCCACCAGATCCTTATGGACGAAAACTGAAGTCAAATGGTCTCCCTTTATGTTTATTTCTCCGTACTAATCTTCTATTTTATGAGCAACCTAACACACAACAGGAGAAGTAGGTAACATTAACAACCAGAGCAGGAAGAGGAGGCATCATAAAACCAGGGCAGGCGGTCTCTTCATCAACACTTAGCTACAAACTAAAAAAGTGACCTCACGCAGATTACATTAAGTAGATTAGTTATTTTACCCTGGTTTCAGCTCTTACAAAATAGAAATGTAAACAAATTGTGTGCGTGATAGTCAACTATTATAGGAAAGGTTTCATTAAGAACTTTAAAAGCCAGCCGGGCATGGTGGTGCTGCAGCGCTCCCACCTGCCCGCCTGCCACTCGCCGGCAGCCCCTTCGGTATGTGAGCATGGGGGGCGGGGGTGGGGGGACTCGGAGCATCGTGCGCATCTCGGCTCCGCTGTGCTGCGGCTGCTCAAATTAGATCTAGGGGACGTAAACAGGAGTTGGACTGCAGTAAAAGGTGAAGCTGAGTATACCTAACTCACAGGCAGACTCGGAGCCCCTCGAGGTAAAGCAGAAGAGGCCTGATCAGCGCAGGCTTCCGCCCAGGCTCTGGGGACCCTGGGACAGCGTGCAGGAAGCACTGAGGCTTTATGACCTGCGCTAGGCCACGGCCATGTTTCTCTTCTTGGTTCAGGCAACTAATAAAAAGCATCCAATGACAAAATGCTTAACTCAGTCGGGCAGGGTGGTGCACACCTGGAATCCCAGTATCTGGGAGACTGAAACAGGAGGATTGCAACTTTGAGGCCAGTCTCAGCAATTTAGTGAGACCCTGTTTAAAAATAAAAAATAAAATACGGCTGGGGGTATAGCTCAGGGGTACAATGCCCCTGGGTTTTAAAAAGACAAGAGAAAAGATAAGAAAAGAAAAATGTTTAATTATAACACTTCAAACGAAAAACCTGGTTAAAAGTTCCAATGTTTATCATATAATTCTTTTTTACTGAAAAATATATGGGGGTTGCTGTTTAATGATTAATTAAAATTCTTTCTGGAGCTTTTGTTCCTACTCAGCCTTCTAGGAACTTGACAAAGCAAATGAACTACTCATCCAAATATTTTTCCCTCTAGTTGTTCCTTCTAATTGAAAAGGAGACACAATTTCAAATACCTAGCCTCTACCTTATCCTATTTCCTAAAGAAATCAGTACACACGAAAATCGATCCATTTTCTGCCAAGAATGTGCATATATATTAATTTTTGAGGACGAGCAAAATAAGTAATTGAAGTCGGACATGGTGGTGCATGCTTGTAATCCCAGCATTTGGGAGCTGAGACCGGAGGATCTGGGTTCACGGCCAGCCTCAGCTACCTAGTGAGGCATTCCACAACTTAGTGAGACCCTGTTTCAAAATAAAAAATAAAAATAAAAAAAGCTGGGTGTGGTGGCGCACGCTTGTAATCCCAGCATTTAGGAGGCTTAGATCGGAGGATCTGGGTTCATGGCCAGCCACAGCTTCTTAGTGAGGCCCTCTGCAACTTAGTGAGACCCGGTTTCAAAATAAAGAATAAAAAATAGGGCTGGGGGTGTAGCTCGAAGGTAGAACGTCCCTGAGTTCAATCCCTAGTACTGCAAAAAGAAAAGAAAAAAAACATAGGGCTGGGGCTGTAGCTTGGATGTAGAATGCCCCCAGGTTCCATCCCCAGTACAGCAAAAAAAAAAAAAAAAAATAGGACTAGGGGTATAGTTCGGAGGTAGAATGCCCCTGAGTTCAATCCTCAGTACTGCAAAAAAAACAAAACAAACAAAAATTGGGAGTTAGCAAAAGGCACCGCGCATGATGCAAACTACGCAGCACAGCACTCTTCTCGAGGGACGACGCTCCGGCCCAGGGGACACTCCTCCACAGATGTCACACAGTACTGACCACAACTTGGAGGCAACGGTCAAGGAAATGACGCCTTTTCCACCAAAGAAAGCACTGCCCAGAGCACTCGGTTCAAAGGCAGGCCAGGCACACCGGGGACAAAGGTCTATGGCGTGACGCCACGAGCCTTACCTTTTCCATATACTGAGAGCAATGTGACTCTTGTAATAAATTCGAAGCTTCTTGTTTGTAATACTCTCCTGTCTCAGTCAGAAAGGGAGACTCAAAGATTTCCTGATAAAACTGAGTAAATCAATTAACACCACATTAGGAAAAAATTATAACAAGTAAATTAAGAAATTAAAGGTCTGATTAGTTACGTTTTTAAAGGAGGCTTTTACCTTTAAGGGAAATTTTTTCTTATACTGTTCAACATGAACAAAGGAGTTAATAACCCCGTGGATTACTTTCTGGTTTGGGTCTTCTCCACCACGATCACTAAAATAGGGCAGAACACAGAATACTCTTGAGAATACAAATATCTATAGAACAGCAGCAAAGTATGCCAAAATAGGGCTGGTTATTTAAATAGACGAACCAAATATAAACACTTAAAGGGCAAAAATACATGAAGTTTAGGAAACAAAATTTTTCTATAATATAGCTTAATTAATACACATCATAGTTAATATACATAGTCAAAGTCATTTCAATAAAAAGGTTTTTTGTTATTTTTGAGGTACTGGGGGTTGAACCCTGGGGCATTCTACCTTTGAGCTATACCCCCAATACTATTTTTATTCTTCATTTTGAAACACGGTCTCAGTAAGTTGCAGAGGGCCTCACTAAGTAGCTGAGGCTGGCCGAAAACCTGCCTTCCTCTTGTCTCAGCCTCCCAAGTAATGGGATTACAAGTCTGTGCCACCACGCCCGGCTCTAAAAATAATTTTGACTGTAAAGCTAAACACATGCCCACCAACATCTTTTTTATTTTTTGCACTACTAGGGATTGAACCCAGGGGTATTCTACCGCCAAGCTACACCCTCAGACCTATTTGTGTGTGTGTATGTGTGTGTGTGTGTGTGTGTGTGTGTGTGTGTGTGTGTTACTAGGGATGGAACCCAGGGGCATTCTACCTCCAGCTACACCCGTAGTCCTATTTTTTATTCTTTATTTTGAGACAAGGTCTCACTAAGTTGCAGAGGGCCCCACTAAATAGCTGAAGCTGGCCAAGAACCTGCAATCCTCCTGTCTTAGCCTCCCAAGTACTGGGATTACAGGCATGTGCCACCATGCCAGGCACCAAACCCTTTTAAACTCCAAAGGAAAACTGGTTCATGAGATTACTATTTGACGGGGGAAGGTAAAGAACACAGGATGGATAAAGTTACCTGATAACAATAATTAAATGTGAAGATATGTTATCTAATCAATAGCAGATGCCCAAAGAAAACCAATCCAAACAGTCATAGGCAGAAATAGATTATCTAACAAATGGTCATGTCAGAACAAAAACAGCCACCGAGCACTCCTTTCTTTTTTTTCTTTCAGAACTGGGGATTCAACCAGGGCAGTCTATCTCTGAGCTACTTTGGCCTCAAAGCTGCATCCTTCTGTCTTAGCCTCCCAAGTACTGGGATTACATGTGTGTGCCACCAAGCCCAGCTTCATTTTAATTTTTATTTAACAAACACTACAGACTACTGGGCAAAAGAAAAACAATTTTGAATACTTTTAGCATAACAATTTAGCGTAACAAAATCACTATTTCCAACAGTTTTTTTAGGCATCTAAGCAATTTCTTTTACTTCCACTTAAGTATCTACTTTTTTCCATTTTTATAATTTCATACATCCAGTGTAATATTAAAGAAAACCCAAAGGGTCTTACAAAAAATTTACACCAAAATAAGTACTATTATTTATGTTTCCAATTACTGGTTTGGTTTTATGTTAGTGTCTTTATCTGTGACTAAAAATATTTAAAATTCTTACACTGTAATTAGGTCTATGAAACTGCAGCATTTTACTTATTAAATTACAAACAACTTCTAAGTTGTTACTGTGCTGAACATCTGAGCTGGTGAACCTACTAATATGTTACTATAAAAGACAGGTAAATTAATATATAAACTTATTTTCTCTTTGCTAGTGAAATAAACACTCTCTGCTAGTGAAAAATATGCAGAAACCACAGCGATATCCTTGCCTTTCTCCCCGCTGTACGGAAGAGCACCCTCTAGCTTTGAATTATCCATTCCATTTTGTGTGCACAAAATCAAACCAATGGTTATGTCATGGACTTTTAAGCAAACAAAACCATCTACAACCTATATCCCACTTTTACATCTGGTACCTCACTGTGACAATTCTTTTACAAACTGGATGAAATATGAGAATTTCTACAGTATTTATATATCTCAAGAGGAAAACTACGGTTACAGAGTACAACTGTGAAAAGCAGTCTGGATCCTGTGTGTGTGTGTGTGTGTGTGTGTGTGTGTGTGTGTGTGTCCCTCACTGGGGATGGAATCCAAGGGCTTCTACGTCTGAGTCACACCCTTAGCTCTATTTTATTTTCATTCTGAAACAGGATCTCAGTAAGAGTCTCGCTAAGTTGCTGAGGCTATCCTCAAACCACCATGCCCAGCCCCAGCCCTTTTAATTTTTTGTTTTGAAACAGGGTCTCAGTAGGTTGCTGAAAGTTTTGCTAAGTTGCTGAGGCTGTCCTTGAACCTGCAATCCTCCTGTCTCAGCCTTCTAAGTACTAGGGTTACAGGCATGTGCCACCTCACCCAGACCCTCACCAGGATTTAACTGAGAGGATATGTATAAATTACTCAAAGTACTGCCTGGAAGGTCCAAGGGGCTTCAGGACTGAAAAGCAGTCATCACTTCTCTTGGGTACTCATTTATATACTAAGCCTATGATGCCGTAAGACCAATGACCTGCCCAAAAGAAGAGCATAAGACAATTTTACAACAGCAGCAGCACCCCCCCACACATGGGGGAGGGCACGTGCGTAATCCAGTACTTGGGAGGCTGAGACAGGAGGATCACAGGTTTGCAGCCAGCCTCAGCTACTTAGTAAGGTCCTCTGCAATTTAGTGAGACCCTCTTTCAAAATAAAGAATAAAAATAGAGCTGAGGGTGTAGCTTGGAGGCAGAATGCTCCTGGGTTCAATCCCTAGTACCGCAAAAACAAAAACAAACAAACAAAAACCCTGGCAGTAAGAAGAGGAGGCCCATTCCAACAAAGCCAGGCCGCGCACCTGCACGGCACAACCCCAGGGCGCAGGAAGACAAGCGCCCACACTTACTTCTTGATTTCTCGAAGCAGCATCCGGATGAGGACGGCCTGCAGGGGCTCCACCATCAACTTCCTCCACATGTCCAATGCTAGCTGCCAGGAAAAGGCACAGCGTTAGGGCCGACTCGCTCCCGCGCTTTGGTTCTGTTAACATTTGTCCAAGACTTTAAAAGTAAGAATACCCTTCAAAAGATATATTAAGTACTATTTACAAATTTAAATGAAAAAATTTTAAATAGATTTCTAATTTAAAATGACCATGACCATCATATCAGATTGTACAAAGCATACAAGTAAGATCTTAACATTAATTGAAAAATCTTACAGAAATAATTGACTTTTATAGAATTCTTACTAATTATTAAATGATTTGTACTACAGACAGGCTATAGAAGCCAACATCATAAAAGAAACAGGATTTAGAGTAAGTAAAATAATTTGATTTGGCTATTAACTTTTTTTTTCAGTACTGGGGATTAAACTCGGGCATTTTACCTCCGAGCTATACCGCCAGCCCTATTTATTTATTCTTTATTTTGAAACAGGGTCTCACTCAGTAGCTGAGGCTGGCCATGAACCTGCAATCCTTCTGTCTCAGCCTCCCAAGTACTGCAATTACAAGAATGCACCACCACACCCGGCTTAACTGATTTTTAAAATTATCAACTATCTCACACAAATATAAAAGGGTAGGTTTTTTTTGTTTGTTTGTTTGTTTGTTTTTGTGGTACTGGGGACTGAACTCAGGGGCATTCTACCTCCGAGCTATACCCCTAGCCCTATTTTTTATTCTTTATTTTGAAACCGGGTCTCACTAAGATGGGGCGTGCCTCACTAGGTAGCTGAGGCTGGCCGCGAACCCGGATCCTCCGGTCTCAGCCTCCCGAATGCTGGGATTACAAGCGTGCGCCACCACGCCCGGCTAAAAGGGTAGGTTGTTTAACGAACACTAAAGCAGCCTATACTCTCTAACCACTTTAAGAAACCAAACCTCTCTACTGCTGCTGCCCAGATGTCCTCTTCCTCTGCCCTCAGATGTTATCACTACTCTCAAGTTTGTGGTAAGTTATTCCCTTGCTCAGAGTTCTAACAAGTGTGTGTGCAAACCCACATAATAGTTTGACGTTAGCATTTTCTGGTCTTAGTAACAAAATCATATATTCTTCTACATGATTTCTTAAAACTAACTTTTGTTTTTTCGGGTTTTTTTCTTTTTTTGCAGTACGGGGAGTTGAATCCAGGGGCTTTCTACCTCAAAGATACATCCCCAGTCCTATTTTTTTATTCTTTATTTTGAAACAGGGTCTCATTAAGTTTTGGGGGGCCTCACTAAGTAGCTGAGGCTGGCCTCGAATCCAGATCCTCCAGTCTCAGCCTCTCAAGTACTGGAGTACAAGCATGCACCGCCATACCCAGCTTTTTGGGGTTCTTTTTTGCGGTACTAGGGATTGAACCCGGGGGCATTCTACCTCTGAGCTATACCCCCAGCCCTACTTTTTATTCTTTATTTTGAAACGGGGTCTCATTAAGTTGCAGAGGGCCTCACTAGGTAGCTGAGGCTGGCCATGAACCTGCGATCCTCCTGTTTCAGCCTCCCAAGTACTGGGATTACAAGCATTTGCCACCAGGTCCAGCTAAAAATAACCTTTATTATTGTAACTTACCCAAACTGAAATATGTAGCTACAGTTGAACACTGCCATTGCTTTCCAGTGTCCTATTACATGAACATGCCATGAGTTATTTTTCCATTCCATTGCTGACATGTGTTTAGGATTCCAGTTTTCTGCTACTGAGAACAATGCTGCTATTCTTGCTTCCTTCCTGACCTGCAAAAGCATGATGTTCCCTGATATCCACCTCTAAGCTGAGATGCTGCAGCCTAACTGAATGACGCCAAGTGGCCTTCCAATCACAGGCACAGCAGTGGGCAGGAGTTCCCACAGGCCACGTCCCTGACAAGCAGGGTCCTGACAGGACTCAGCCAGTCTGCCGAGGTGATGGACGTAAATGACATGTTTCCTGGTGGTTTACACGGGCATTGGCTTGAATGGTGCTGGGTATCTTTCTAGTTTACTGTCCCTCCGGTCTTCTCCTGTGAAATGTCCATTCACCATGTCCCCCATAATTCTGTTTGCTTGTCTTGTTTATAATGAAATCTAAGAGTTCTTTATGAAGGTTGTGGAAATTCATCCCTAGACACTTTAGCAAATTGCAAAGTGTCCCATTTACTTGAGTTTTCAGTTTCCTTCTTGTGTATTTTCCGTGTCTCTTATAAATCCTCCAGGGCTGGGCATGCGGCTGGGCGGAAGAGCAGGTTCAACAGCCAGTACTACAAAGGGTGGGGATTCCCACATATGCCTTCCTGCTTTGCTTCCCTAAAACTTTCAAGTGTGAGTTTTCACATTTAAACCTTTAAGCTTCAAGATATTTTTCCCACAGAGTATAAATTATTACAGTCCCCAAGATTGACTGTCTGGGGCTCAACTGTTCCGTTTCCTCCATGGCCGCTTCCATACCGGCTGCTTCTGGCCTCTATCCCGTCTCCAGGGTTACATTATTTTCATCCACTGGTAATTACATTTACAGTAAATTAAAGCATCTGCCTCTCCACAGAAATGCACTTCAAGTTTTGCCTTTGTTTTTTCTCCCAGTGGCAGGGATGGGGAGAAAAAGACAGCGATCGTACAAAGACGGGCTCGAACCTGCCGTGGAATGGCCAGGCCAAAGGCTTTCTCAAGGCGAGACTGCAGAGTGAGCTCAAGCCGGCATGCTCTGACACACCCCACGTCTGGACACCGCTCTGCCTCGCTTTCTGTCACGTGCACCTCAGATTTATTCCTGACTTGTTCACCGCTGTACTCAATACACAGAACAGTGTTTGGCACACAGAGGGTTCAAAAAATAGGTAATGAGTGAACAAGTGGACAATGATGTCAGTACAGTGCTGTCCGTAACAAAACTGAAGCAGGGCAAGGCGGCCCATGCCTGTAATCCCTGTACTTGGGAGGCTGAGACAGGAGGATCCCAAGTTTGAGACTGGCCTCAGCAACTTAACAGGATTCCTGGAAACTAAGGGGGATAATTTAATAAACTTTGCTATAACCCTACTACAGAATGTTATGATTTCACAAAAAATAACTGCAGACATATTACATATTAACCCCTCAAAAAGAAAAAAGGCAGGAATTACAGGTTACAGGACTTTCTATATAATATGACTCCATTGTTCAAAATGCTAATGTATGTATGAATACTTGTATGTAAATGCATGGGTAAAGTCCAGGAAAGCTTAAACCAAGTTGTTCGTGCTGATCTTCTCTGGGAAGAGGAGTGGCTAGCTGATGCTGGTGAAAGGACTTTTATTTATTTATTTACATTCTGTATTGAAGGCAAATAATGCTGTCCAGAAAAGCCCATGGGAAACACCAAAATTTCAACAGTGGTTGCTTTTAGTTAGTAGGATTATAAATAAATATTTTACTTAAAATTATCCCTATCAATCCCCAGTACCAATACATAAATAAATGGATAAACTGGGCATGGTGGGGCACGCTTGTAACCCCAGTACTTGGGAGGCTGAGACAGGAGGATTACAGGTTCACAGCCAACCTCAACTACTTAGTGAGGCCCTCTGCAACTTAGTGAGACCGTTTCCAAATAAAGAATAAAAAATAGGTTAGGGGTGTAGCTTGGAGGTAGAATGCCCCTGGGTTCAATCCCCAGTGACACATACACACACACACACACACACACACACACACACACACACACAGAATGGATAAATAAATAGAATGAATGGGTGAAAAGTAATATCATCTTTTCCATTCCTCTGATCTGAGGATTTCAGAAAATCATTCCAATGCTTCATTCACTTAACATTTAGGATGCTTTACATGTTGAAAATTTTAAGACAGCCATCTTAAAAAAAGCCAGGTGAGGTGGAGCACACCTGTAATCCCTGTACTTGGGAGGATGAGAAAGGAGGACCGCAGGTTTGAGGACAGCCTCAGCAAGTAGTGAGTCTCATCAACCTAGTGAAATCGTTTCCAAATAAAATTAAAAAAACAAAGGATGCTGATAATGCAGGCGTGCAGCCCCTTGAAGAGCGTGTTACCTCTCCTATCTCCATGAGCGGCTCACTCGTCTCCACACCGCCGTAGCCGTACTGCAGGTCGGCTTCTGTCAGCTTGTTCTTCTTGATAAACTGGGTGTTGAGGTACCTGAAACACAGACACGGGGCCCCTGGGTGACCACAGAGTCAGCGAGAGGAGGAGCAGCTTCGGCTTGAGGACGATCACGTAGAAATGAGAAATACAAGCCGGGCGTGGTGGCGCACGCTTGTAATCCCAGCATTCGGGAGGCTGAGACCAGAGGGTCCGGGTTTGCGGCCAGCATCAGCTACCTAGTGAGGCACTCCACAACTTAGTGAGACTCGGTTTCAAAATAAAGAATAAATAATAGGGCTGGGGATATAGCTCGGAGGTAGAATGCCCCTGAGTTCAATTCCCAGTACTGCAAAAAAAAAGAAAAAGAAATGAGAAATATAGTACGCAGATGAAAATTATAATAAGACTACTAGAGGAAACACTATTGCCCTGGTTACACTTAAAACACCATGTGGGTTTGGCTCTAAAAACTCCCAATACTATTATAGTCCAAGAAGAACTCTTTCTAAGAGTCACACCATCTGTAACTCAAGAGCTTCGTTGACTCCTGGACCATTTTTGGCAAGCCAAGATAAAGCCCACTTTACAAAAATTAAGCAGAAACAGGAAATAGTTAAATCATGTCTCTAATCTATATCTTACCACCAGGAAAAAGTAATTTTCATTTTAAACAAATAGAACACAATCAGTAGGTAAGAAAACGGATTACATTGTTACGAAGAGTGGGCAAAGTAGGTAAGATCACATTGCCCAGTAGAAAAAACTATTATTTTACAAAAACGTTTCAACATATTCTAAGACTAGTAACTGTGATATCAGTTTAAAATAGGCTGCATGGCAAGGGCCGCAGTGTCCCAGACCTTCCCCTGGCGTCTTTATGGCTTACAACCTAAGACCGTTCATGTGAAAGGACCTGACGATACAAAGATTTAGGCAGCAACTATGAAATCTGCACATTAAAACCTATCTTTCCAAGCTCACTACACCCAAACAAGGGTCCAGTTAGCGTGTGCAGACAACTGAAACTCAAACAAAGACAACAAAGTTTTCCACTACATAACTCCATCAACAATTCTGAAAGACAATGAAAATATAATTCCTGGAACTAACTCCAAAGTGAATTTCCACAATCAAGGCCTACAACCATGATGGGCCATTTGACATAATAGACTATTCTGCCCATGGGTTATGAAACCATAGTTTTACCTTCAAAATGTCATTTATTAAAAAAGAAAAGGTAGCCGGGCGTGGTGGCGCACGCTTGTAATCCCAGCATTCGAGAGGCTGAGACCGGAGGATCCGGGTTCACGGCCAGCCTCAGTTGAGGCACTCCGCAACTTAGTGAGACCCGGTTTCGAAATAAAGAATAAAAAATAGGGCTGGGGGTGGAGCTCAGAGGTAGAACACCCCTGAGTTCAATCCCCAGTACTGCAAAAAAAGAAAAAAGAAAAGGTAGCCGGGTGTGGTGGTGCATGCTTGTAATCCCAGTATTCGCGAGGCTGAGACCGGAGGATCCGGGTTTGCGGCCAGCCTCAGCTACCTAGTGAGGCACTCCACAACTTAGTGAGACCCAGTTTCAAAATAAAGAATAAAAAATAGGGCTGGGGGTATAGCTCTGAGATAGAATGCCCCTGAGTTCAATCCCCAGTACCAAAAAGAAAAAGGAAAAGGAAAAAAAAAAAAGGTCAACTGGGTAGTGGCACACACTTGTAATCCCAGTACTTGGGAGGGTATGACAGGGAATTACAGATTCGAGGACAGCCTCAGCAACATAGTGCGACTCTCAGACTCTCAGAAACCTAGCAAAACCTTGTTTCAAAATTAAAAATAAAAGAGGGCTGGGGTGTGGCTGGGAGGCAGAATGTCCCTGGGGTGAGTCTGGGGCGCAGCCGTTAGTTCCTTCCCTCCAATCTCACTGCAACCCCAGTCAGCACGCTGCTCAGCTGAGGAAGGGGCGTCGGCTGCCCAGTCCCGCCCCGCCCTGCCGGCCCCAGCACAGCTCACACGCATCGACCCCTTGGCTTTTCCCAAGGTGCTGGGTACTGTGAGAAAATAACCTATTCTTTTATTGGTTTACCTTTTTTGGAGCACCCAGCTCCTCTGTAGAATGTAAGGTTTACAAAGCCAGGACCTTGTAAATATCAAGTCTTGCAAGGCCCTGGTTCAGTGAGTTACTGAGCAAGTGTAAGGCCGACATTCCAGAGAGCAGGGATGGCAAAAGCCGACTTGGAGCAGGAGCCTAGAGAGGCCGCCCGGGCCATGGCAAAGCCAGGCCGGCCGCCCGCCCGCCCGCCGGGAACGAAAGGCCTCTCTGACACTTCCTTGGACCCATCATGTGTCACACACGGCCCTAAGCATTTTACCTGGCTCAACACTGAGCCAGGCAGGCGCATGTGGCACTTTTATAATCTTCATGTTATGCGTAAGAAAACTGCAGCTCAACAGGTTAAAGGGCTTGCCTGTGTGAATCACCAGCATGGCCAGGCTGGTGACACTCAAGAGGTCCAGTCTCCGCCCCTACAGCTGGTACCGGCCAACTACTACATGCCAGGAATTATGCCAGGCACTGAGACCGAAAGGCAAAAGAAAGCCAGTGCAAGTCATCCCAGTGCTTAGGAGGCTGAGACAGGAGGACAACAGTTTTGAGGCCAGCCTCAGCAACTTAGCAAGTTCCTGTTTCCAAATAAAAAGTAAGCTGGGCGTGGTGGTACACGCTTGTAATCGCAGTAGTTGGGAGGCTGAGACAGGAGGATTGCAGGTTTGTGGCCAGCTTCAGCTACTTAGTGAGGCCTTCTGTGACTCAGTGAGACCCTGTTTATAAAGAATAAGAAAAAAAAGAATTGGGCTGGAGGAGTAGGTCACAGGTAGACTGGCCCTGGGTTCAGTCTCCAGTACCACACACACACACACATACACACAAAAGTAAAAAGGGCTGGGGGTAGCTTGGATATAGAATGTCTCTGTGTTCAATCCCCAGTACTACCTAAAATAAAAACCGGAAATAAAGCTGGGATCAGTGATGCACACCTGTAACCCTAGCTCTTGAAAGACTGAGACCAGAGGATCACAGGTTCAAGGCCAGCCTCAACTACCTAGAGAGATCTTTAGAAATTTAGGGAGACCCTGTATTTTTTTTTTTTTTTTTCGATACTGGGGATTGAACCCAGAGGCATTCTACCTCTGAGTTACACCCCCAGCCCTATTTTATATTCTTTATTTTGAAACAGGGTCTCACTAACTTTCAGAGGGCCTCACTAAGTAGCTGAGGCTGGCCACGAACCTGCGATCCTCCTGTCTCACCCTCCTAAGTACTGGGATTACAAGCATACGCTACTATGCCCGGCTGGGAGACTGGAGTTTTTAAATTTTTTTTTTTAATTTTTATTCTTTTGTGGAACTGGGGATTGAACCCAGGGGCTACACCCCAAGTCCAATTTTGTTTTTATTTTAAAACGGGGTATTGCTAGGTTTCAGAGAGTCTCACTACTTGCTGAGGCTGTCCATGAACCTGCGATCCTCCTGTCTGAGTCTCCAAGTAGTGGGATTACAGGTGCGTGCCACCATGCCTGGTGACATTTTGTTCTTCTAAAAGCCACAGGGCCACTGAGAAGCAAGCAGTTTCTGCCACAGGCTCCGTGAGTAATGATCCAAGCCACTGAGGTGGGGAAGGGCAGACACCAGAGACCAGAGGCTGCCACAGGCCAGGAACGTGGCCTCTCTCCAGAGAGGGTTCAGGCCACCACCGACAGGAGATCAGAGGCTGCCACAGGCCGGGCACCGTGGCCTCTCTCTCCAGAGAGAAGCAGAAGGGCGTGCCATCAGCCCAGGCCACCACCGACAGGAGATCAGAGGCTGCCACAGGCCGGGCACCATGGCCTCTCTCCAGAGAGAAGCAGAAGGGCGTGCCATCAGCCCAGGCCACCACCGACAGGAGATCAGAGGCTGCCACAGGCCGGGCACC
>PVLC010024355.1:0-2500 GCA_004027655.1 Graphiurus murinus
CATCTTGGGGCTATCCAAACATAGAACACAATCCTTGGTCTTCCCATGTGTGCATCTTTGGATAGTTCTGAGAGTGTATCTTGGCCTCAATTGTAAGGTAGAACAATCTAGTTGCTCTTTAGCAAATTTGAGAGTAAAACAGTTATTAGAAAACAGGAATCAGTTGTTTAGAAAATGAGCTTTTTCAGAAAGAAGGGGGGCATCTCATGAAGATAGAAGGGAGATAAGCAGAAGAAGGAAACCAGGGGGACAGGGAAAGGGAGTGTTATAATTTGGATTTAAAATGTCCCCCAAACTGGATGTGGTGGCACATGCTTATAACACTTGGGAGCCTGAGACAGGAACATTGCAGGTTCAAGACCAGTCTTAGCGACTTAGCGAGACTTTGACCAATCTAGCAAGATCCTGTTTAAAAACAAGAAATAAAAAGGAACATGAATAGCATGTTACTTTTTCTTTATATGACTTCCTTTGTCTGACTTCTCGGGCCTCAGTCATCTTAACAGAAATAGCTTAACAAAATGACCAAGACGAATTCATTTGTTACAACAAGTGTTGTTTGTTTGAGCTTCCCGTTTGCTATGTATACTAAGACAAATATTGACTTCACTTGTCAACATGATACCTCGAGTGTACACATGACTAATCTCCTCAGAGGGAACGCCTGCTTTGAATGGCTATTAGGAATTGTGCTTGAGTAACTGATGGGAGAGCATTATGAATAATAGTTGATATTTCCTCCTTACTTTGTTGATTTAAACAGAGCTTTGCTCACCATAGATGTCTTTAAAATCAGTAAAGGGAAGTCTCCAAATAAAAATGCTATTTGTTGAAGCTTTCCAAGTCAATATATATTTATTTTTTTTCATTAGAAAGAGAGCTAAAAAAGGAAAGGAAAAGAAAAAGAAAGACCAAAGCAAATGAATAAACATAAGAACAATATAAGAAATGAAGTCCTAATACACTGTTCTCAATTGCTCTTTGAAAAAAATTCCATCTATCCAGGTGTGGTGACCCACACCTGTAATTCCAGTACTTGGCAGGCTGGGCAGGAGGATTGCAGGTTCAAGGCCAGCCTCAGCAACTTAGGGAGAACCTATTTCAAAATAAAAAGAAACAGGGCTGGGAGTGTAGCTCAGGAGTAGATTCTCCCAGATTCAATCCCTAGCCCCCCCCCCCCACCTCACCACATTAAATCTTTCTTTTTGAGATGAAATTTTGAATTGAGGATTTTTCCAAATGCTCATAATTACTGTTAGTCTCCATCAAAATAATGCAGATATATTGTGAGATTGGATTTCACATTTGCTGCCTAATTAAATAATAACTAGAAAAATGAGGGGGCTTCCCAATGTTTGCTGATGCTCAACCACTCTATTAAGTAATTAGTTAGGTTTTCATCATTTTATTGTTGACAATAAGTAGTATGATAATAATTAGTTATGTATGAGTAATACATGAAACTTTGGAATGTCCTCCTTATTGAGATGTTAAGTACATTTCAGGATCTGCTTAAATTAATCCTAATTTAGTCTGACATAACTATGGGCAGAAGAACAATTATATCTAAAATTATTTGTATCTTCCTATAAATTATAGCTCTCAGTCCTAGGATCCCTTGAAATCTGCATAGTTTTCAACCTTAATATAGAACACAAATTTGGCCCTAATTTATATTCACAAAGACTCTGATTGAAGAATCCTTAATAATTAATGCATGAAAGCCAAGACTACACATGTATATTAATGGGTAGGCAATTATGTTAATGGCTAAATAACTTTCTACTACATGTTTTAATTATGCATTGTATTGGCAGGTAGCTTTTAGAAGATGCTTTCTCACCATGAGGCTGAAGTTGTTATCTGCATTTAACAGAACGAGGAGCAAAAAGTGCATGTAGCACTGACTTGCTCAAGGCTGCAGAAGCGAAGTGGGATATGAAATTCACAGCCCTTGAGCTTTGGCTGTTTGCTTGGTTCTCCTGTGTTGCTTTTGATCTGTTGCCTAGGAACAGTGGTGCTTCCTAACCCAATAGCATGATGTCTGCAGAACATGATATTACTGGTGTAGAGTTTTTAAGTGAAACTCAGATTCTTATTAAATCAGTTCTTTGATTTCTGTACATAGGGGGAAAAAAAAAAGAAACCTTAGAAGTGATCATAGTTGGAGAAGATTGAATTCTGTCAAGGTTTAAAAAATGGTTTATTCTCCCAAGAACTTATGTACTGTCACTTTTCTCTTGGAGTTTCCACTTCTGCAGTGCTTTTTTAAAATTCTTTTTTTTTAATTTTTATTTTTATTGATGCATTGTAATCATACCTCTTTGTGAGGTACAAGCTGGTAGAGGCATACTTGCACACATCTCTCATTTAACCCTTCCCCAATTCCCACCCCACTCCCTCACCCTCCCTCCTTCTCAAGTTCAGTTTAGTGATTGACTTTGATATACTAGTGAAAGTACATCATGTGCATTAGGGTGCCCCCCAGCCATCACCTTCA
>PVLC010024355.1:5000-24731 GCA_004027655.1 Graphiurus murinus
GGTGGGAACACATTGTTCTGGAAGCTGTGGCTGTGGCTACCAAGTATAAATGGAGGCCCGGGAGCAATTTGAGCATGTGAAGAGGCCATTTATGAATACACCTGATGAAGGTCACAAATGGGGCTCAGCCAAACAGGTATCAAGCCTACCAGGAGGTGACCCTACCCAGTGCCAGAGATGGGGACAACAGGAAGAGCAATGGAATCCAGCTACTCCAGGGACTGCCTGGCCATGCAGTCCAGCAGCCTTCACAGTCCACATATAGAGGAATCAGTTCAGGGACAACCATTTCCAGACTCTCCTGGGTGCTAGCATGGTGTAGAGGGCCAAGCACTCACTGAGTCCTCTCGGTCTCTCACAAGCTCAGGTTCCACATCTGCGGATGCAACCAATGGAGGATCATAAATATTTAGAAAAAACTGCATCTATACTAAACATATCCAGACTTCCCCCCTTGTCATCATTCTCTAAACAATACAGTATAACAAGTATTTACATAGTGTAGCCTACCATTGAGTTCTATCCTCCCCTGCATTAAGGGTTTTTGTTGTTGTTATTGTTGTTTTGTTTTTGTTTGTTTACACTTGAGTACTGGAGACTAAACCCAGGGACACTGTGCCACTGAGATACATCCCCAGCCCCTATTCACTTTTTATTTTTTGAGATGGGTCTCGCTAAGTTGCCCAAGCTGGCCTCAAACCTGTGATTCTTCTACCTCAGCCCCCTGAGTCACTGGGATCACGGGTGTGTTCCACTGTGCCTTGATCTGTTCTTTTATTTATTTAAACATTTTTTAGATTTCTTTTTTTGGTATAAGAGTTTGAACCCAGGAGCATTCTACCTCCAAGCTATACACCAGCCTTTTTAATTTTGAAACAGGGTCTTGCTAAGTTGCTGAGGCTGGCCTCAGACCTGTGATCCTCTTATCTCAGCCTCCCAAGTACTGGGATTGTAGGCATGTACCACCATACCCAGTTAAGAAAATGTAGTCTTTTAACACATCTGTTGCTGCCTGAGCATGGTAGAGTTCTATTAGGAAGAGGAGAGCATTAATATTGCAGAGGAAACTAGTGGTCTCTGCCACAGGCCACCCCATTCCTTTCCAGTCTTTCATGTTCCTCCTTACTCTATTAGCAAAAGTTTCCTGTCATTGATTCTCAGCAGTTTTCCTTGAAAAAAAAAGAGGAGGGGTTGGTTGAAGTCCAAGGACTAGTGAAGGGTATAGAAATATGAAAGTTTATTTCAAGTCAGGAAAGATAGAAGACAAAGCAGCTCCTGCCCCCCACAAGGGGAGGAGCCCTGGAAAAAGAGGGACCACGAAACTCTTGGGGAGTGGGCTTTTAAATCTTCCTGAGGATTTTATCTGTTCTTCTAGGATTGGTCAGAATTGGGTTTTGGGGAACCAATGACTCTTGCACAATTTGACCCTTAATTTGAATGATTATCTGTGGGCTGGTCAGGGCCCTGATTCCCTGTGCCCACCAGTCTCTCACCCTCCTATTTACCTCCCCCACCTCACAGAAGGGGGTGCAGATGGCCTTTCCTCCCTGTTCCCAGGTCCCCTGCCCTGCCTCACTAGTATAATAGTGGCTTGGAGGGCATACTATGTAATATAAAAAGATGACTTCATCAACTTAGTGAGACCCTGTTTGAAAATAAAAAGTGCCAGGGGTGTGGCTAAGAAGTAGAATGTTCCTGGATTTAATCCCCAGTAAAAAAAAAAAAAAAAAGATTGCTTCAGAGATGAACTTTTACTGTCATCACTTCAGGTATTCATGGCAATCCAAAGATAAAGGAGGAGGAGAGATGTATTAAGCAAATGTGTTTTACATGTAGAAAATCCTCCTATGTCTCTTCCTCCCCAAACCTCACAGACTTGCTTCTACCTCAGCCTTCCTTTGGTTTTCGGAGCTGGCTTAAACTATGCTACCTCTCCTCCCAGCCTCAGGCTGCTCCAACTTCTAAGTCAGTGAGTCTTAACCCTGGCTGTATGTGAAAATTAAAGAAACTCTTTCTCCAAAATATGTATCTGGGCTCCATCATAATCTCCAAGTTATATTATTATCATATATATTTTGAGAAACACGATTCATCCTGGCCAGTATTCAGTGTTGAGAATGATAGCTGTAAACATTTCTGATTTCTGTGGAATGTTTTTTTTTTTTTTTTTGCGGTACCGGGGATTGAACTCAGTAGCATTCTACCTCCGAGCTATTCCCCCAGCTCTATTTTTTATTCTTTATTTTGAAACCGGGTCTCACTAAGTTGAGGAGTACCTCACTAGGTAGCTGAGGCTGGCCGCGAACCTGGATCCTCCGGTCTCTGCCTCCCAAATGCTGGGATTACAAGCGTGCACCACGCCCGGCTCTGTGGAATGTTTTTTAATGCATCAGACTCATTGCAAAAATAACAAATGGATGGGGCTGGAGATGTAGCTCAGTAGTAGAGTGCATATTTAGTATGCTGGAGGCCGTGGGTTCAATCCCCAGCAACACAAAAAGGGGATGTATTTAGCATCGAGAATGCCTCCCATCCCAACCTCAATTAATCCAACTAGGGAAGCAGTGCCTGCTAGAATACGGATTATCTGGAATTCTCCATCAGTGACTGAATCCCAGAGCTCTGTGATTTCAGAGTTCCTGCTCTGATAATGGGGATTATCCCCTGAGTTGCCTGATAGGGACTCTGCAGCCTGTTGAATCAGACTTTTCCCTAAACTCTAGATATCAACTGGGTGGCTATCCTGTGTAGGAGAGGTGGAACTTTCCTTCTGTCTATCCTTTTACGTGCAGTAACTGGGGTGTGTGAAAAAACTGACAAAGATAAACAGAAGAGGTTTATGTCCATGTACCTGGAGGCGGGGGAGGGAGGAGGTTTAAAGAAAAGAAGTAAAAATGCCCCCAAAAAGTGGGCCTGGGAGGATATATACCACTTTAAGAAGGATGATACATTTTGATAAGACGAAGGAAAAGGAGTTTGGGCTGGTAGAAGTGGCAAATTCTGGGAAAGTAAATATGTGTGCTATCTTAATGGAAGATAAGAGTTATTTTTGGTAATGTTTGTTTATGCAAACTCATTTTGGTACTAACTTTCTGTTTCCTGTGATAAGGGTTGATCTTGTCCTCCTAGTACAGAGAGTACCAGGGGAGGGAACCTTCACAAAAGGAAATTTATGCTCTGTTTTTGGGCACAAAGGGGTAGGGCAGAAAGTTCCACCTGTGTTTGCTATTTCTTAATAGACTTCAGAGCCGGGCGTGGTGGCGCACGCTTGTAATCCCAGCATTTGGGAGGCTGAGACAGGAGGATCCGAGTTCTTGGCCAGCCTCAGCTACCTGGTGAGGCACTCCACAACTTAGTGAGACCCTGTTTCAAAATAAAGAATAAAAAATAGGGATAGGGCTCTGGGTATAGCTTGGAGGTAGAATGCCTCTGCGTTCAATCCCCAGTACTGAAAAAAAAAAAAAAAGTAGCCTTCAGCTCAAAATTATCCTATGCCAAAGTGCTATATTTTGGAGTGGCATATTCTCATTTTCTTTATAATCAAACTTTAGAAAAAGTAAAAACCAGGTAAAATTCAGGATCATCAATTCCCTGACTATATTCATGACTATATCCTCCTCCAACTACATTTGCTAAAGATTCAAATTAGTGGACAGAATTTGATCAACCCAGCTTGATGTGGTGTATCAACCTTATGGTGGTCAGGGTAAAAGGACCTTCTGATTGGCAGTTCCACGAACCAGGTGGAACAGGATGGAAAATATGTTCTAAAGATATATTTGTGTTTTCAGATCCAAATAATAGATGCTCACTATTTTAAATTATAAAATCAGGTTTACAGGAAGGTGGTTTATGAGAATGATTGAATCTAAATGAAGGTGTGCCAAAAGATGTAGGAATAGATTATAGACTGGAAAAATGCTTACCTAATTCTCACCTATGGCCAGGGAGGACTCATGGTACCACAGGAAACTTTTGAGAATAAGTAGCTGTGGCTATGAACCGATTTTTTTTTTTTTTTTTTTTTGCAGTACTTGGGGTTGAACTCAGGGGCATTCTACCTCCAAGCTACACCCCCAGCCCTATTTTTATTTTTTATTCTTTATTTTGAAACCAAGTCTCACTAAGTTGCGGAGTGCCTCACTAGGTAGCTGAGGCTGGCCGCGAACCCGGATCCTCCAGGCTCAGCCTCCCAAATGCTGGGATTACAAGCATGTGCCACCACGCCTGGCTTATTATTATTATTATTATTATTATTATTATTATTATTATTATTATTATTGTTCTTATTGCTCAGAATTGCTTTGACTATACTAGGTCTTTTGTTCTTCCATATGAATTTTAGGATTTTTTTCTCTAGTTCTGTGAAGAATATTATATGTATTTTGATAGGGATTGTATTGAATCTATAGATTGATTTAGGTAGTAAAGCCATTCTGATGATATTTATTAGACCTATCCAAGAACATGGGAGGTCTTTCCATCTTCTAAGGTTTTCTTTAATTTCTTCAGTGTTCTATAATTTTCATTGTAGACGTCTTTCACTTCTTTTGTATCTCAGACAGCATTCTCACTAATTACAGCATTCACTGTAATCTGAAGCAACTTGACCATACACATGGTCAAGATGGAAGATTTATTTGTTTGCAGTTTTTGGAGATTTCAGAGGCTCAGTCCATGCCAGGTTGGGTCTACAGGGCTCAAGGCATGGCAGTGGGAAGCAGAGAAAGGGAGAGAACAAGGGCTCTGTTCTCGCATCACAGAGGCCAGAAGCAATTGAGAGCAAGCAAGGGGATTCACGAACACAAGCTCAGTCCCCAAGACCATGCCCCTAGGGATCCACCTCCTTCAGACACACTCTGCCTGCCTAAGTACCACCCAATAAATCCACTATAATGGATTTATTTTACTAATGAGATTACAACCCTCATGGCTTAATCACATCAACTCTGGACATTAATACATGAGCTATTTAGGGGGCATTCTGTATCTAACCATGACATTTTGTTATTTTGTTAGATTTAAACCTAAGTATTTTGTTCTTTTTGAGGCTATAATGAATGGAATCATTTTCCACATTTCTTTTTATATCTATCTATCTATCTATCTATCTATCTATCTATCTATCTATCTAATCTATCTATCTACCTATCTATCTTATATATCTGAGCTATATATAAATATATAGTAGTTTATATCTAAATATAGTAGTTTGTATCTAAAACTACTGATTTATATAAGTCAATTTTGTGTCCAGATACTTTTCTGAATTTGCTTATCAGCTCTAGATGTCTTCTGGTTGAGTTTTTCCTTTTCTTTTTTTTAATTCTAAGTATAGGATCATGTCATCTGCAAATAGAGATAATTTTACTTCTTTCTCTCTTTGTATCCCCTTAATTTCCTTTTCTTGCCTTATTGCTCTGGCTAAAATTTCAAGTACTATATTGAACAAGAGTGGTGATAATGGACATATTTGTCTTGTTCCTGATTTTATAGGAAATATTTTCAGTTTTTCTCCATTCAGTATGATGTTGGCTTGGAGTTTATACTATTTTGCCTTTATGGTGTTGAATAACATACATCTCTTATGTAGAACAAATATGATAATTTTCCCTTCTTCTTCTTCTTCTTCTTCTTCTTCTTCTTCTTCTTCTTCTTCTTCTTCTCTTCTTCTTCTTCTGTGGTATTGGGGATTGAACCCAGTAGTGTTCTACCTCTCAGGTACATTCCCAGACCTATTTTATTTTTTATTTTGAAACAGGCTCTCAGTTGTAGAGGGCCTCACTGCTGAGGTTGGCTACAAACCTGTGATTCTCTTGTCTCAGCATCCCAAGTACTGGGATTCCAAGTGTTCACCACCACATCAGGCTGCACATGCCCCATCCCTTATTGGTGCTCTAAAGATAACCAGGATCCGAGCTTGACATGGTTTAGGGGGTTAAGTGCACATTTAAAATGTTGTGTCTAGAAGAACATGAAAGAATTTGAAGTTTTTTTCTGTAGTGTAATTTGAAATCAGGTATTGTGATGCCTCCAACATGGTTTTTATTGCTGAGAATTGCTTTCATTATTCTAGTTTTTTTTTGTTTTTCATATGAATTTTAGGACTTACTTCTCTAGACCTGTGAAGAATGACATTGGTATTTTAATAGGGATTGCATTGAATCTGTTGATTGATTTTGGAAAATGTCCATTTTGATTATATTGACACTTGTCAAAAGAAAAAATACAGATGGCCAATAAATATATGAAAAAAAATGTTCAACACTGAGACACCATCTCACTCCAGGTAGAATGGCAACCATCAGGAACACAAACAGTAATAAATGCTTGCAAGCAAGTGGAGAAATAGCAATCCTTATATACTGTTGATGGGATTGCAAACTAGTACAGTGCTATGGAGTTTTCTTGGAAAATTGGAAATAGAACTACCATATGACCCAGCTATTCCATTCCTGGGAATCTTTCCAAAGGAATTGAAGTGAGAATATTATAGTAGTACATGCATATCCATGTTTATAGCAGCACAACTCACAGTAGCCAAATTATGGAACCAGCCTAGGTGTCCATCAACAGATGAGTGGATCACAAAACTGGTATATAAACACAACAGAATTTTACTCATCCAAAAAGATGAACAAAGTTTTCTCATTTGCAGGAAAATTGGTGAAATTTGAGAATATTAGGCTAAGTGAGATTAGCCAATCTCAGCAAGCAAATACTTCTGTTTTCTCTCATATGTGGAAGCTGGATAGAAATTGGGAAATGAAATGGACCTCAGATAGAGAAGCAGAAACTCAAATGGGATGAGGAAGGGGGCTTATCAGAGGGAGGAGGGATATAAAGAAAGCAATAGTTTAAGTACACTACATGAAATTACCAATGCTAATCTCAATGATATGATGGGAAAGGGGAGGGAGAGGGTGGGATCCAGAGAGACATGTACCAAGTGTTGTGTGCCTATTCCTATCACTCTAAACCTCAGTATGATGTATAATTACAATGCACAGCTGGGCATGGTGGTACACACCTGTAATCCCAGTACTTGGGAGGCTGGGGCAGGATTACAGGTTTAAGGACAGCCTCAGCAACATAGTGAGATGCTCAGCAACTTAATGAGACCCTGTCTCAAAATAAGAAAGGTGGAGGTATAGCTCAGAGGTTGAACTCCCCTGAGTTAAATCCCCAGCAAAACACACACATGCACAGTCTTGAACCTTTTTGATGAAGGCGAATCTAAGCACCACTGATAAAAGGCTATGCTTCACCCCTGTGTAGGCCTAGTATATTTCTTCTGCCATCCCTCCAAATAACTATGGCTATTTTGTTGAGAGAAACTATTAGGTACCCAGAGTGATTAATGACTTCTTGCAGATAGAGAATGTCATTGTAGTTTGCTGATGAAAGTGATTGGCCAGATACCCTGATTAGTGAATGGGAAGCAAAATTCCATTTTGGGGGAGAATTTCACAGATTGTGTTGCAATCAAACATTTGAATAGACTGTCTAATCATTCTTTGTTGCATTCTGATATATTTCCCAACTTGGCCAGTGCAAAAAAGCCTGACTGGTCCAGTTTAGCAGTGATAAATAAGAAACAAAATAAGGTGATCATTTCCATTGTGGATTCAAATTTTCATTATTGGAGCGAATATAGGAAGCTTTTGTACACAGTGGGCAGCTTTTCAGTTGGTGTATTTGTTATTTATATTCTTTTATGTGATGTTCAGTCAGATGTGGTCACAAGAGGAAACAGAGGAGAAGCTTAGAAATGCAGAGTTTATTATACTCATGGGTCTTAGACACAGAGACACAGCATGCCAGGTGGGGCCACATGGAAAAAACCAGGAAGCAGAAGACAACAGAGTGTGGAAGGCATCATTCCAGGAGTTCACTGGGGGTTCTGCAGCAAGGGACATGCAGGACAGGGCTAACAGTTGAGGATTTACTAGTGTGAATAATGTTGGCTGGCTCTAATCTACAGGGATAGCCCATTGACATCTGGTATCTGGCCCCAGAATGGTTAAGGCAGAGAACTGTTGTCTTCTGGGGTCCAGGGGCAAAATAGGGGAGGCATGGCTCTAGATTGTTGGTTTTCACATCAAAAGGATATTCTGGGCTGACCCCTTTGCTTTCACTAAGAATTGGCGAACCCTGGGAGGGGCAATCTCTCTGCAGCTAAATGAGTTTCTAATTAAATTAAACTAAACTAAATTATTTATTATTAGGAATTGAACCCAGGTGTATTCCAGCTCCAAGCTACACCCCCACACCTTTTTTTTTTTAATTTTGAAACAGAATCTTGCTAAGTTGCTGAGGTTGGCCTCAAACTTGCAATCCTCCTGTCTCAGTCTCCCAAGTACTGGGATTACAGGCATGGACTACCATGCCTTGTGCCCCCCCCCAAATTTTTATTAGTTTCAATAAGTGTAGAACACCAGAAATATTTGGTTAATCTCATAGAATCAGTAATAGATATTTACTATCTTGTTTCAGGGATATATCAACTTAGATTCTGTGCCAGAAGCTACTCCACAAAGACTAACCAAATCATGACTCTATAGTTTATACCACCAGTGCCTACACTGATGAAATGCATATACTGATAGACCCCAGGGGCATGGGAAGTAGCAAATTTACTAGTTATTCTTGTAAGAAACATGAATCTAAGATATTACAAAATAGCTTTTGTAAAGCTTCTAGAGTGCCAGCGGTCCGAGGAATATTAGGTTATTATAATTTTCAATAGGAAATACATGTTGCTGAATATCATGTCTTCTACTAAGAGAGTCATGGTGCATGGTGAGTCTCTTTGGGTATTGGTGTCATGTTTGGATCAATTTAGCAGGTGGCTCCCAAGCTGTCAGCTTCACGTGGAGTTCAGAGTAGGTGTGATTGTTTTTCCAGAGAGACTGCTTCTGCTCATAATATGCAACTGTTCCCGCAGTACCTCTGGCAGATCAGAATGTATCTGAAGCTCATGGAAATCCTGGACAACAGAATCATAACAAAGACTAGAGGGGTTATAGAGGAATAGCATACTCCCCAAAGCAAATAACTATCCTTCTTTGATAGTCTTTGACTTGCTACTGGGATTTGATCTAAATGCATGGTCATTAACTGAATGCTGTCTGATAGACCAACCATGGAATCAGAACTTCAGATGCAGCAGAAAAGGCAGTAAAAGGATTAGGCCTGGGTAGGCCCCGAAGAAGAGAATATTTACACAACTCCATCATTTACACCCCAAATGTGCCTTCTTTTGACATCTATCCTCCTTTCCTTCCACCAACACTTATGGGCAATATGGAGAACTTCCTATGACGAAAGGTTTTTAAAAATCTCAGCTTGATCCTGTTCACAGTATTCTTGCTTGATGTGCCAACCTCTGCCACAGAGGATGATTAAAGGATTTCAATAGGAGAGTACTGAGGAAGAGAAATACCCTGAGCAGGCAGAATTTCGAACACTATATATCTGTATTAGGCAGCTTTGTGTTACTACAAATACCTGAGCCATCAATTTAAATAGAGAAAAGGTTTATTTTGGCTCATGATTTTGGAGATTTCAGTTCATGAGCAGTTGACCTCTTTGCCTTACGGCCTGTGGTATGATGTCATGGAGGAAGAGCATGGCAGAGCAAAACTGTCATGTCAGGGTCCCACAATTCCCTTTGAGAGCAGACTCCCAATGACATAAAGGCCTGGTACTAGGACCCACCTCTTAAAGGTTCCATCACCTCTCAAAAGCATCAAGCTGGGGTCTGAGCCTTTAACACATGGACCTTTGAGGAACATTCCAGATCCAAGCTATAGCATTCTCTGTGCACTTGGCCTGGAAGGGGAAATTACCTGAAGTAATACCATTCTATAGCAATTTCTGTAAAGTGGTTCTGTCCAAATGACTAGGGATTTGGGAAGAGCAAGAGTAGAATATTGGACAAAATGATATGGAGAAAGCACGACTGTTTTGGAATGGATTCAAAGACTGAAAATCTATATCCCATTTGAATGGTGGGTGTTATAGTCCATTTTATGTTGCTATAGCTGAATATTTGAGACTGAATAATTTATAAAGAGTAAAGGTTCATTTATCTATTAGTCGTGGAGGCTGAAAAGTCCAAGAGCATGGCTCCAGTATCTGCTTCAAATCTGGTAAAGGCTTTCTTGTTGTATTATAACATGATAGAAGGAATCATATGGTGAGGCAGAGCCAAATTGGCTTTCATAACTGACCCACTTTTGAGATAACCTATCAACCCAATAAGTTATTTATCCTAAATAGATGAATGGATTAAACAATCAATCAAGGTAGATATCTCATGACTCAAAAGACCCCCCTCCAAATAATATTAATATTTGAATTTGAGGATTAAACTTCTAATACATGCATTTGGAAGACATGTGCACAAAATAGCAGTGGGGGAGAATATGTCTAGAAGTGCCCTGAGCTTCACTGGATACAGGAAAAAGAATAGCCTCATTCAAGGGCCAGAGGAAAACCCCAACCTCAGAGAAGGGAATGGAGATAACCAGTGAGGCTTTTGTGGATATAGAAGCTGCCAAAAGTTGGGAGGGAGGAAGAAAGGAGGATTTGCATTGTGAAATAAAATATGGTGTAGTGCTAACGGTGTAGACTTTATCTTTAGCAAGGGATTTATTTTTGGGGTTTTGATCAAGGCTAATAGAGAAGCAAGACATGATGGATTTATTTGTCTGAGAGAGTCTTGAGTCCGATGAGAATACCAGAGAAGGAGCTATTTAATACTTGGAACTTCAGGTGAGAAGGAAACTCTGGCCTCTTTAAAAGGACTCAGTAATTGACAGCCAGGACTCTAGAGAGGATTTCAGTCTTGGAGTTGACTCTATCTTTGTCTCCATCTTCTTTATTACTAACGTAACCCGACCTTTGTTCAGAATATATTACCCTTCCCCAAATCATTCTATATCTGAGCTTTTCTGTCATAGCTATATAACATAAAAATGAAATTCCACTGTTGAGGTGTGTTGGTAAACTTTTATTTTCCCAATAAAAAGAACCTCTATAGGCAAACACCTTTGTCCATTGACTGTTTCCCTTTTTCCTACCCAAACACAATAACAATGCCCTCTTGCAACCATAAGGATGGACGTTTCAGGCAAAGGATGATGGGTAGAAAGTTAGGAAGATCCTAGCTGTTGGATAATTTCCCCAGTCTGCTGCATCAGCTCTGGACTTCTTTTTTAATAAGATAAACAATCTTCTTGTGTTTAAGGCACAATAGTTAGGTTTCTGATACATCCCACTGAATGAAATTCTAATTGAAAGGCTCTGTGGGTAAAGATGGACATGTGGACAGAGGCTTCAGAGATTGTATGGTGGTTTGGATAAGGTTTGTCCCCCAAAGATTTATGTGGTCAAAGCTTCTTCCCCATTGTTGTGCATTGAGGTAGCAGAATCTTTGAGGGGTGGGCCTTAGTGGAAGGTAATTAGGCCATGGGGGCTACATCTCATGAATGGATAAATGTTGGTCTTTCAGAGTGGGTTGAATTCTTCAAAAGTGGATTAGTTTTCATGAGAGTGAGTTGTTATAAATCACCAAGCCTGGCCCCTCCTCAATCTCCTGCTTCCCATCTCTCCATTCAACCTCTCCAGCCATAATGTTGTCATGTGCCAGAGGGTTCTCATCAGAGACTGAATAGATAGGGCCACCTGGTCTTGTACTGTCAGCCTCCCAAACTGTGAGATACATAAACCCCTTTTCTGAATAAATCCTCCAGCCTCAGGTACTTTGTTATAGTTACAGAAAACAGATGAAGACAGATTGGAATCTAGTCTCCAAATGTTAGGCCAGTAATTTTTCTGAGTGTTTCATTGTTGGATTTGGAACAAGACAAGGTGATATTGTGGCCTCCAAGAAACAGTGCCAGCTGGAATTTCTTGGTGAGGTATGGGCTTGCTTATTTTATGTAACCAAATGGTAGTGAGGCCCTTTGTCAGCAAACAGCCAAGAATTAGTTATATTTATGTTTCTACAAAGTCTATACTTGCTCTACATGAGAATCTTGCCCAAGTGTGATTTATAGCACAGAGAAGCAGAGGAGAATCTGTGGGCTGAGCTAAACCTACTCAGCTGTCTTACCTGCCCAGGGGCAGAATGGTTCAGAGTCACGGAGAAGCCTCTGTAGTTTGAAGCACAGAGAAATACTGAGTTCTATTGCATTTCACACTTAGACCTTTTTAAACTGTCAAATCATTTTTTATGAATTGGCCAACATGTCACTGATCAGGCCTGCAAGGCCCATAGCTCATTACATTATCATTAGGAATGAGATAACGTTTGGAAACTCTTAATATGCAGATCCTGGCACATAGTTATCATTCAGTATAGCAAAATTGTATCATTATTATTAATATCTGGGAGGCAGTACAGTTATTAGAAAGATTATAGGCACACTCCCATAATACCAGTGACCTGGGAGGCTAAGGCAGGAGGATTGTAAGTTTGAGGCTAGCCTGGATAACTTAGTAAGACTCTTTCTCAAAATAAAAAATAAAAAAGGCTGAGGATGTAGTTCAGTGGTACAAGACCCCTGGACTCATCCCCAGTACCACAGGAAACAAACTAACAAAAAGATTATGATTCAGAACTTTGAGATACAATTCTGGTTCTGCTATTAGCTAGTCAAACAACTTGGAAGCATCCGCTCCTTTAAGGGCCTTGCTCTCTCCATATGTGAATGGTTTGATAGTTTCTGTGTGATGTTCTAGTTACATAGACAACAATGTAAAGTGTCTTCCCTGGAGTTGTGCTGTGTGGAGTTTCTAACTTCCTTCATTGGCAGGTCCAAAAAAGCACTGTGACTTTCTCAGCTTGGAGTCGATGTTATCTGATCACATTACCCATTATCAAGATCTAATCCATTGGTTGGGTAGTATATGTGCTTGATATTAATGATGAAATATCCACTGGGGAATTAGCCATCCCTGCTGTCATGTGCTTTAGACTGAGTGGGATTGTGAAATTGTCAAGTGGGAAGCATAAATCTAAAAGGATAGCAGAAAGCTTGTATAGCTTTTTAAGTTCTAATCTCTGAAGGGGACAGCCATAGCAGTTGACCACTGGGGTTCTGATCTTTGAGGACTCTCCGAGATACTTTCTGGCAGGCTACAGGAATATCAAAGGAGCTTGAGAGAAAACAAGCCAGCTGGTTCTAAGAAACACTTGTTGCTCATATACACACACATAAATTAACAACTGGGGATGGTTGCCTAGCAGCAATATTCTACTTCCCTTCCACATCATCTCCAGCCTCCTTATTGTCTTTTTGCAGCTACCCTACTTTCTTCTTTTGTATCTAGTAGCTACCCTACTTTCTTCTTTTGTAAAAGCTTTTAAGGTTTTTTTTTGTTGTTGTTGTTGTTGTTTGTTTGTTTTTGTACTAGGGATTGAACCTAGGGTCATTCTACCTCTGAGCTACACCCACGGTCCTATTTTTTATTCTTTATTTTTTAAACAGGGTCTCACTAAGTTGTGGAGAGCCTTACTAAGTAGCTGAGGTTGGCCTCGAACCTGGGTACTCTGGTCTCAGTCTCCCAAGCCTGGGATTTCAAGTGTGCGCCACCATGCCCGGCTTAAGTTTTTGTTTGTTTGTTTGTTTGTTTTTAAACAGGTATTTATTTGTTAATTTTTGATGGGGTCCTGCTATGCTGACCAGGTTTAAATGATCCTTCTGCCTCAGCCTCTGTAGTACCTGGAACTCTAGGCATGAACTACCATACCTAGGTTTTTCTTCTTTTGATATTAACTTCCTGTATTATAAATCAGATTTCACTTAGATACAGTAGGTTAAGAGTGTTGATTGATTTAGTAGTGTCATTTGGAAAATATACTACCCAGGCATCTCTTTTAAGTTAATGGCCCAGCCGGGCATGGTGGTGCACACTTGTAATCCCAGCATTCGGGAGGCCGAGACCGGAGGATCCGGGTTCGCGGCTAGCCTCAGCTACCTAGTGAGGCACTCCGCAACTTAGTGAGACCTGGTTTCAAAATAAAGAATAAAAAAATAGGGCTGAGGGTGTAGCTCGGAGGTAGAATGCCCCTGAGTTCAATCCCCAGTACCGCAAAAAAAAAAAAAAAAAAAAAGTTAATGGCCCACTTTTGGGCATGTAAGTAGATGTTTTGGTTGGAAGAAGAGATTTACAAAAGGAAATACCTAAAAATCAAACTTTCCATGTTGTAACTCTGTTGCTATCATATTCATGGCAGATGCCAGGACAGATATTTCTGGTTATATATAGAACCAGCAACTTTTGCTGTTAGACTTTAAAACAGGGTTAAAGAGCCTGCCATGGTGGTGCATACCTGTAATCCCAGTACTTGGGAGGCTGAGACAGGAGGATCACTGATTTGAGGACAGACTCAGCAACTTAGTGAGGCCCTCAGCAACTTAGAGAGACCCTGTATAAAAATAAAAAATAAAATAAGGCTGGAGGTGTAGCTTGGAGGTAGAATACCCTGGGTTCAAAATTAAAAATAAACCAAAATAAAAAAAAATAAACAAACAAATATAGGGTTAAAGGCTGGGGGTGTGGCTCACTGGTAGTGGTAGAACACTTTCCAAGCAGGCACAAGGTCCTGGGTTCAATCCCCAACACAGGAAAGCAAAGAAGGAACGCAGGAGAAGGAGAGAGAGAGAGAGAGAGAGAAGAAGAAGAAGAAGAAGAAGAAGAAGAAGAAGAAGAAGAAGAAGAAGAAGAAGAAGAGAGAAGGAGGAGGAGGAGGAGGAGGAGGAGGAGGAGGAGGAGAGAAGAGAAGTGAAAGACAGAAAGAAAAAAGAAGTTGAATACAGTTTCATTTTGGAAAATATTTAAGTCTCCAGAGTAAGCAAAACTAAACTGTAATCGTAGCATTTGCCAATGCCCGTAGTGTAAGTGTTCTCACAACAGCCAATCTTGTTTCCAGTGTTCTGTCCCTGAGGGTGAAGTTGGGAAGAGATGCGTACAATCTGCTCGCACAAGCTGGTAGACCACTCAAAGAGTTCTAAAATTTGCTCTTTAAAGCAGGAAAATTTCAGACATCTGCTGACGATCCTGCCAAATCCAAATCCCAAGAGGATTTAGTTCAAAGGGTAAAGTGTTCAGAAAAATAAAGCAAAACCCAAGTAGGTTTGGTCCCACTAACTCACAGATATGATCAACTAGAATTTCCAGAGGAACAAAGGGTAGAGTCTATAATCCTTTACAAAGTGCCCAGAACATAACAAGCACCAAGTTACTATCTGCAAAATGTCAGCCATGTTTGAGCACTGACTATTTACTTACATTTTTAAATTAACATTGTGCAATCATTTCAATCATTCTGAGCTTTATTCTAAGAAACTGTACTCATTCATTCATTCTAATGAATGGTGAGCTGATTGCTTTCAAATATACATGTTAACAATTATAAAACATTTAAATGACCAATTTTCATCAGACAGGACCTAAAATCACTTTGCATACCACTTGCAGCATCTGTATAGGTATGTGCACCCTACTTTGTGACACAATACATCAAATAAATACTGGACATTATTATTAATATTTATCTTTGGAGGCTGAGTAGTAAAAGACACTTTCTAATAATGCAGATGATAGCTTTTCAGTACTATATTTAGATAAATCCTCAGGAGACTTGTCTCCCAAGATCCTGAAAAATCTTAAGGAAAAATCTGTTTGACCTTTCTTTAAAGGTCATTGCTGCTCAGCAACACCTGTCTTCTGGGACATTGACCGCATTTCTTAGATTTTATTAAAACACCTGTCTTGGGGTTAGAGGTGGAGAAACACATTCTACTTCCATCTGATGTTTCAATAGTATCGTGAGTGCAGAGAGGACGACAGTAACCAATACAAAAGAGTGTATGAATTTCCTTCCTTCCTTTTGCACATCTGTGGGATTATTTGTTGTTGGTAGAAAGCAGTGGATTGGAAAGTGAGGTTCTCCGTGTTCAACCTTAATCCTGCAACCTACTCACTGAGCAATAAGTGGCCACCTCTTATCCTTAAGTTCCTAGCTCTGTCAAACCAGTTAGAGCAGGAGTCTCTCTCCAATGTTAGGAAGATGAGATTGCAGAAGAGGAAGACATTCTGCCCCATCCTCTTTTCTGAGATAATCAATGATAATTATTCACAACAGTAACACGTGGAGAGTCATTTTCTCTTAGTTTATTGACTTGTATCCAAAGTCGAGAGAACTCTTCAATGGCGACTCTGGAAGAGACATTTTGTACTCTGGGATTGTTCTTCTTTTATCCTTCAGCATATACCATCCAAACACAAATCCATATCAAACCCCATCTTCCTCAGGTGGTTAATTGAATCAAAAGAAAAGTTACTTCTAATTACCAGCTGTTTCCTGATTGCAGGGTTATCTGTATTCATCCATGACTGGTAAATTCATAATTTATGAAGCCTGACACTGCCACTTGTCTTAATAGTCCTTATTTTAGAAAGTCAATGTCTTCAAGCCAAACAATGCTTTCACACAATGTTTTGTAATGTTGATGAACCTCGATCAATTATTCCTAAAGTAATCATTTGTGGGAAAGGAAGTCATTTCCTAATTCATCTCTGCTTCTCCTCTAGGTGACCCATCTGAGCCCCTTTTTCCCAACTACAGGAGATCGAAAGGGACAGGAAAACTTCCTTCTGCTGAATCTGACTTCACTAAAGAAGCCAAAACAATTTTGTATATTTTCAGTCTTTCAAATTCCCATGGTAAGGGGTTTCTATCGTCTCACATGTTGATGAGTGACTAGAATTTATCTGTTGGTAGCAGATATCTGACCTTCCAGTATTTCAGTAGAGTTTGATTTGACCACAGGTTTAAAGCAGCTGGCAGCCATGGTTTCTATGAAAGGCTACTGGCCACCAGCAAAATCACCTGAGGTCAATAACTCCAAGAGCATCTTGGGGGAGTTGCTAGAGCAAAGTAGATCCAACTCAACTATTACCACCTAAAAGAATAAAAGTCTTAAGGATTTTAACTTAAAATCCTCTTGGGGTGGGAGAGAAAAGCCACCATCTAGGTGACACAGAGGACTGGCCTTATCACTCAGCTTTGTGAAAACAGGCAAGTCACTTAGCTTTTTTTCAGTATCAATTTTCTAAGAAGAAAATGAGTTGAACAAAACAATTTCTACCATACCTTCGATCTGTAAGATTCTATGGTGCAATCATGTACCTTACGTACCTAGTGGATTCTTTCAGAATCCCACTTAGTTCTTGGAGCAGATAAGTCACATTCTTAGTAGAGTGTCCAGGAATTAATGATATCCACAAGATGAAGAGTTTCTACTGTCTGATTTACCTCTGCACCTTTCAGCACTTTTATTTTCTCTTCTTGGCTTAGAATAAACTAATTGTGGATATCATGGGTCATGCCATAACTCCTTGGTTTTACCAGTAAAAAAATGGAATGCACATTCTGTCATAGGAGTAATACACTTCAGAGCAAGAGCTACTTGGGTTCGAATTCCAGCTCAACCACTTCCTCTCTGAGTGACTTCAGGCAGTTATTCAAGGCATCCTCTTCTGTAAAATGGAAATAAGCATGTCGTACCATGTAGAACTCTCAACAGGATCAAACGCCCTCTTCATCCTGAAGGCATTTAGAGGCTCACCCATTCAAAACTCGCTTCCATGTCATTCTGTGGATTTCCACAACCACATGGATATTCTATCTTGCATGTTAGGGTTTCAGCTTCTCAACCTCTTCACTTTATTTTCTTTTTATCCCACTGAAGCTGCTAACTACTATGACCATAGCATGGACATCTCATTGTCCCAAATGCTGATCTCTGAAAATAAACTTCATTATCTGACAATCACCTCCTATCTTTATGCCTCCCTTACTCTAATATCACTTCCACAATTCTTCAACCTAGCTGGATGTGGTGGTGTATACCTGTAATCTTTAATCCCAGTATTTGAGAGATTAAGACAGGAGAATTGCGGGTTTGAGAACAGCCTCAGCAAATTAGCAAGATCCTATTTCAAAATTAAAAATTAAAAAAAGGGGGTAACTCAGAGGTAGAATACTCCTGGCCTCAATCTCCAGTACCAAAAACACCCCTCCTCCAAGAAAAACAAAAAACAAACAAACAAACAAAAAACCTCAATAATTCTTCAACCTCAACCAGGACTGCAATCTTTGGGTCCTAGTGTATTTTCACCACCAGGCTTTTTAGGGTATTCTCATGTCCCTTCTTACTCAGGTTAGAGTCCATGGTCCATCACCACAGACACTTCTTGCACATGTTATGAACTCCGTAGGCCCTCCTCCCAGAGGCTTACTCATAACAAATGTACAATCATGATTAAATAGAATTCCCCACCTCCTCACCGCCTTCACTTGAGCAGCTAATTATGCTGGGAAAAAAAAAAAAACCAAATAACTGTGTTGACTGGTTCTTGCTTTAGTTTTGTGATTACAAATCTCAATTGTACTTTTTGTACATTCGACGCTACCCAGTGACCAGTGACCTTGTTAAGCCTCCTGTGTACATTAGCTTTCCCTCTGTCTTATATGACCACTTCACACATTCTTCACTCCTTGAAAATCTTACATCTTCTTCTCTATCTGAGGAAGTAGAGACCTTAAACATGTACTTACTCCATCTGCTGGAACCTTTCCATACTTCCTATTCATTACTAGGAAGGAAGACCAGCAGCTCTCCTTTGCTTTTGATCTTTATCTCTTCTTACTTGCTCCAAAGCTTTATTCTTGCAATGAGTACTTTTTTCCCCTATAGATCCACTTATGACAAGCATGGTGCTAGCCCTGAGATACAATGACTAATAAGACACCATTTCTTCCTGAGGCTCTCCCCAGTAAGTAGCCAGAAGACCACATGGTGGGCACCTTTCTCAAGAGAATATGCAAAGTTCTATGTGGACACAGGTAGTTCAGACATTCATTGTGTCAGGAAACAAGGAACAGGGAAATGATTCTAGTGTTCAGTGTAAATTTAGCAGCAACCCTGTAAATTATCATTGCTGATGTGAGGCTAATTTTCTTGTCTTTACCAGTAATCTACTCTCCTCATCCTAGAATCTCAGACCCCATTTTACTTTTATAAAGTGAAATCTTCTTATTTGTGTAAGATTAGTCGCTTAACTTGGTAAGGATGTATGAATAAATCTGTGGTTTGTTACAAGTGTTCCAAATATATATTTTTTTTACTTCCCTTTGGTTTATTTGTATTTTACCATGGAGGATTTTAAACTTATGTCAAGTTAAATTTACCTATTGCATTATAATTTTGTGTTTTGTCATCTTTCTTTTTTTTTTGCCATATAAGCATTTTGTTTAATATTAAGCCTCTGTATACCATAAAGATGTGATGAAAAACATATAAAAAACTCTACATGTTTCTAAAAGGACTTTAGATTTTCTTTGACTGTAACAGCAGGTAGATGGGAACGTGTCTTTGTTCCCTGAGTTAATCCTGGTACTCAGGATAGTTCCTGGCATTTAGTGAGTGCTCAGTAAATAATTCTTTTTTTTTTTTTTTTTTTTTTGTGGTACTGGGGAATGAACCCAGAGGCATTCTACCTCTGAGCTACACCCCAAGCCCTTTTATTTTTATTTTTTTTAATTTATTTTTTATTGTAGTAATTCGTGCAATATAGCAATCAGGGAGATGCAAATCAAAACTACCCTGAGATTTCACCTAACTCCAGTCAGAATGGCAATCATAAAAAACA
>PVLC010024356.1:0-24802 GCA_004027655.1 Graphiurus murinus
ATCAGTGTGGAGATTCCTCAGAAAACTGGGAATGGATTTACTATTCCACTCCTGGGTATCTTTCCAAAAGACTGAAATCATAATATTATAGACATGTATGCATATCTATATTTATAGCAGCACAATTCATAATGGCAAAATTGTAGAACCAACCTAGGTGTCCACCAACAGAGGAATGGGTTACAAAATTATGGGATATACACACAATGTAATTCCACTCAGCAATAAAGAAGAACAAAATAATGTCATTTGCAGAAAAATGGCTGCACCTGGAGATCATCATGTGAAGTTAGATTATCCAGTCACAAAAAATGAAGGGTCATGTTTTCTCTCATATGTGGAAGCTAGGGAGTAACTGGGATACCAGAGGGACTCCAGGTAATGGAGGAGAAACTCCAGTGGAGCCAGGGAGGTGGTCCAGAGAGTGAAGGGGGAGGATCAATGAAGGAATCACTTCCCTGGACATTATGTCCATATGAGAATACCAATGCCAATCTCAATACCCAGTATGGGGAAGGGGGAGGATGGGGAGGGAGTGGGGGAAAGCCCACCAAGTGCTGTGTGCATGTATGCCACCATCACTACGAACTACATGATGATGTGACACTATAATGCACCAATAAAAAAAATAGAAGAAAGAAAATGTTAAAAAAAAACAAAGAAACAACAAAAACAATAACAACAAAGAATATGACTACACAAACAGTTCCAAAAGAGAAGAAGAGAAACCACGGCAACTATCCCAATTCTAAAGTACCTCATGGATTGTAATGAAACAGTCACGTGATGACATCATAAACAACTCAAAGAACTCATGACAAATGCAAATTAAGAAGACATGATTTTTTTTTCAAGACTCCAAAGTGTAGAGGTACTTGAAGTTTAATAAGAATATGTTCTGTTCCTTACACTAAATGTTATATAATGCCAAATATTGTTAGGTGTTTACTATGCCTGGGAAATATTTATTAATATTGTAATATTATGAAAAATATTATACCCATAGAATATTTTCTTGTTTATTTGGGTTATTATGTGAAATTTGGGGGTTTTGCCTTTTTTCTCATTTACATATTTATTTTTAGTTGTCAAAAAGTGTATATATATATATATGTACATATATATTTGTTGTTTTGAAACATGTGTACGCTGCAGAATTGTTAAACTAAAGTATTTAACCTGTGCAATGTCTCATATGTTTAGAGTGTGTGTGTGTGTGTGTGTGTGTGTGTTTCTGTGGTGACAACATTTAAAGTCTACTCTCTGATTTCCAAGAACGCAATCTATCATTATTAACTTTAGTCATCATGATGTACAATAGATCTGTTCACTGTATTGCTTTTATCAGACTTTAAATTCGCATCCTTTCACCGGGACCTCCCCAGCCTCTAGTCCTTGGTAACCAGCATTCACCTCTCTGCTTCTATGAGTTCAGTTATTTTACATCCCACATAGAAGTAAGATCATATAGTATTTGTCTTTCAGTGCAGTGCCTCTCTTGTTTCATTTAACATAATATCCTCCAGATTCATCCACATTGTTGCAAATTCTCTTTTATCACTGAAAAATATCCCCTTGTGTATATGTACCTCATTTTCTTGATCCATTCATCAGTTAATGGAAGTATGGATTGATTCATGTATTGGCCATTGTGAATAGTGCTATAATAAATATGGGAGTGCACTTACCTTTTTAACATAT
Organism: Graphiurus murinus; assembly: GCA_004027655.1. Taxonomy (NCBI): domain Eukaryota; kingdom Metazoa; phylum Chordata; class Mammalia; order Rodentia; family Gliridae; genus Graphiurus; species Graphiurus murinus. The sequence continues at coordinate 1,702 of PVLC010024356.1, forward strand.
TTATGTAATTTCCTTTGGATATATATCTAGCAGTGGGATTGCTGGATCATATAGTAGTTTCCTTTATTAATTTTATATTAATTTATATTTTGTTTGCACATTTGTGTGTGTGTGTGTGCTACTGGTGATTGAACTCAGGGGTGTTCTATCTCTGAGCTACCTCCCCAGCCCTATTTAGTAGTTCTTATTTTGAAACGGGGTCTCAATATGTTGCTGAGGGCCTTGCTAAGTTGCTGAGGCTGGCCACAAACTTGAAATCTTCGTGTGTTAGCCTCCCAAGTACTGAGATTACAGGTGTGTCCACCACACATGGTTTTATTTTTAATTTTTGAGAAGATTTTCCTCCATGGCTGTGCCAATTTGTCTTCCTCATCAACGGTATGCAAGCACTCCCTTGTCTTCACATCCTCACCAGCACTTTTTATCTTTGTCTTTTCAATAATAGCCACATGTAAAACTGTTAAGGTACATGTAGAATATATGAGTATTTTTTTTCCTTTCCTTTTGTTGGTGATGTTTCTTTATTTTTTATTTGTTTCTGTTTTTCTGATAGTGGTGGGGATTGAACCCATGCCATTCTATATCTAAGCTACACTCCCAGTACTCTACTTTATTTATTTATTCATTTATTTATTTAATTTGCAGTACTGCAGGATGGAACCCAGAGGCATTCTACCTACAAGTTACATCCCCAGCCTTATTTATTATTCTTTATTTTGAAACAAGGTCTCACCAAGTTGCAGAGTGCTTCACTAAGTATCTGAGGCTGACTGTGATCCTCCTGTCTCAGCCTTCCAAGTACTGGGATTACAAGTGTGCGTCACCATGCCCAGCTCTACTTTATGTTTTTATTATTTATTTATTTATTTATTTATTTAATTATTTACTTATTGCAGTACTGGGGATTGAACTCAGGGGCATTCTACCTCCGAGCTATACCCCCAGCCCTAGTTTTTATTCTTTATTTTGAAACCGAGTCTCACTAAGTTGCGGAGTGCCTCACTAGGTAGCTGAGGCTGGCCGCGAACCCGGATCCTCCCGTCTCAGCCTCCCGAATGCTGGGATTACAAGCGTGCGCCACCACGCCCGGCTATGTTTTATTTTGAAACAGGTTCTCATTAAGTTTCTGAGGGCCTCTCTAAGTTACTGAAGGCTGGCCTCAAACCTTCTGCACGTGTCATTATGCCTGGCTCTTATTTGTTTTTAACATTTGTGCTGCACCAAGCCAAGACCTCATGCTATTCAGAACTATTAATAGGTATTAATTACACATTTAGTATTATATTGACTTCTATATGTATAATAACACAGTAATTTACTTTTATCATGCACACTATAGGCATTACTCCACAGGGTTGTTTTAAGACTGGGAGGAAGGCAGAGAACCATCGATGATTTTTCAGTCATTTATAATCATCTTAAAGGTACAAAAGCCAAGAATCTCACTGACTTACTTGCCTGGAGTCCATGTTTGCATCTTAACCCTAAGTACCTTCTCCTTTGCCCACACCACACAGCATTGGTGACAACAGCAGTTTTGAGGAGGGAGGTATTGTTACAGTAGATGTAGCATGGCCCTTGAAGAGTTTATAAACCTGTGTTTGGAGTTGATGTAATTGAATCTTGAAGGTTGTAATCCCAGCAGTGAATGAACCCATTGCAGTAGATTTATCTGGGTGGTGGTCTGGGCTGGGAGGGTGTGGTGGAGGGCGTGGTCCCTGGGGGTATGGCCTTGGAGTGCGGAGGGCGTGGTCCCTGGGGTGTGGCCTTGGAGTATTATATATGCTTCTCCTTCCTCTGCTCCTCCTCTGGCTTCAGGCCCCCATGGTCTGAGGATCATACCCAAGTGCCCTACCTCTCTCAGCTTCCTGACACCATGCCCTGATGTCCTCTGTTTCCAGCTTCACATGGACTAAACCCCAAGCTTTATGGGAATAAATCTTCTTTCCTCCAAATTATGTGGTCAATCTTTTAGATTATCGCTGTGGAGAATATCAGGTGTGGATTCATCGAAGCAAGGCTGCAAGATACTTTGCTGGATCACACACTAGACATAGAAGATAGGGCCTCCTATTCTTTCTAGTGAAATCCTTTAGTTTCATTTCATGTTTTCTCAAAATAAGCAGGTACCACACTGAGATAATAGAAAAGGGTAATTAAAATATTTATATTATGCTGATTGCCAGTTTATGTTCTCCACTGTATAAATTTTTAAAGGTGTTACTATTGTAGATCCTAAAATAGTGTTAAATGTACATTTTTTAATGTGATAAAATTATGTTTTAAACACTAAATTGTACTTTTCTTGGTATGTAATTTTTTGTATGTTCGTTTCCCTCCCTCCTCTTCTCCTTCCCTTCTTTTCCTCCTCTCTCCTTCCTTCCTTCCTTCCTTCCTTCCTTCCTTCCTTTCTTCCTTTCTTCCTTCCTTTCTTTTTTCTTTCCTTTCTTTTTCTGTTCTGAAAAGCTATTTTGCTACAAGTCCAGTTTCTTTTTAGTTGTATCCACAGGGAAGTCATAATCCTCTACTTAAATAGAAGCAGGTTACCATGGAAATCATTCTAATGCCACTGAATCAATATTTTGATTTTGCTGACACTTAATGTAAAAAGAAAAGACAGGCTAAGATTTACAAAAGTCACTTTTTATCTGTGTTAAGATGTGGCTAGCTAGACAGTTGTAAAGAAAACATATGTTCGGTAATAAACTCCCATTAGCTCATAATTACAAAGAACTGAGAATTCATAAAAAAGCGATCTAGTGTTTCTATAATTTTGTCCTTGAGTATAACCATATACACACATGAATTTGGACTCAAGGTTTTTCCCCGTCTCTGAACTGATCCCTGATTTTATCCTGTGTTATTAAGGTCATAATTTGTTATAAAAGATTTGAGTGTATCTAGTTTTGCATTTGCCTTAAGTGTTCTGAAGAGAAGGTAAAATCAGCAAAGATAGAAATGGTCTGTAGAACCATTTCTGCACCAGAACTTAGCATACTCAAAACCCAGCACAACTGAGGGTTTCCTCATCTGTCCTGAGAAGAAATGCTGGACTTGGACCTGGCATTTCAGAAACCCTGCAGCGCATCAGTTAAATTTTCCAAGTCCAACTTAAGTTGTTACTGCTGTCACTTGGTCACTTTCTTCTTGTCTCCCTTAAAAAAGTAAATAAATAAAGATTACAGAGTGGCTATCTTCTGCTTGATAACTAACCACTGGGAGCCCAGTGGTGAAGGGATCTATTTGCATGAGGATTGTGACTTTCCGGTACTAGTCACCGGAGTCATCCCAAAATGGATGGAGATCTCTTCTATTTTTTAAACAATTCAGTCATCACTCAAATTTTTCTTCTGTGAACAATAATCACGACTTCCCCCCTGTTTTCTCTCAAAGTACCTCAGCCACTGAGGTGTGTATTTTTTTACCTTCCTTTCTTCCAGGAGTGTTCCTGGCAGTATGACCCCGACTTTTTCACATCCTTACTGGTTTCTCCCTTGGTCTAATTTCTCTTCTCCCTTCAGAAGGCTCTTCTATTTCCCATACTTTTTGGATCATTCTATATTGAATTCAGGCCCTTGTCACTCAGAGATAACTTTCTTAAATCAGCAATCTTCTTTTGCAAACAATCCAGTATAATTGGTTATGTAGTTTTCTAGCAATAGAGTAGGAGAGAGTGACTTCTGTACAAAGGACTACACAAAATAAAGAGAAAATAAACCATGTTCAGTATTGATGAAAACCTGAGAGAAATGTTTAAAGTTTACAAAAGTCATGTCTCTCCAAGCTCTTGGGTATATTAATAAGTAAACTAAAAATCTCATGCAAACTCTCTCATCTTTTGGCTTTTTGGCATTTCTAAAAATGCTGATGTGTGACAAGTTGGACATAACTGGTATACTGGAATCATGAGAAAAAAATTCAATTTCTAATATACTCCAAGAAGGTAGAAGAACAATAGAGTTGACCTAAACACACACACACACACACACTCACTGTAGTAACTATTCCTTGTAGCTAAACAAACTGGAACCAATGTAACCATCAATGAGATAAATAAATTCTTATGATGTACACTTCTCTTCATAAAAAATGCATTTCTTGACAAACTGAATGCCCTGGAAAATAGTCACAATAGAATAAGTAAAAATATAAAATGAGGAATGATATTCACTATGATTTCAATTTAGCAAATATACATCCACATATACAAGTTATTCCTATATGTGATTTTACATATCCATGATGCATCCTTCCGTATATATACGGAAAGGAAAAACATATATATATATATATATATATATATATATATATATATATATATATATATATATATAACAGAATAGAAGGGATTTAGCATTGTAGAATTGATGAATTAGCTCCATCTCCAGGCAATTTACTTGCATTATTAAATGATGAACTAAATTATTGTCTTTTGGGGAAAAGTCCAAGAGAGAAAGGAGAGACAAGGGTGGAGGGAGTGATGGTATCTTGCACCTCATCTCATGGACTACATCTCAACTTCTGTGGAAGGATTAAGGCCAGAAGATGAGGAACCTTTTGTGAGGATCTGGGGAGCCCAGGTGGCAAAGGATTCTGCCCATTTGAACAAAGGACCACATGGCTCAGTCTCTGCTGCAAGCCACTGCTGAAACTTGGTAGTCTGGGTAACCAGGAAGCTTGCTCTGGAGAAGGTGAGGAATGGGCAGGATGGGAGATAGACTATAGGACTTGGAACTCTGCTCTCAAAATGGGCACTGGCTGTATTGGGAACCTTGAGGTATCCATCACACTTGATATGCAAACACCTGAACAGCTTTGTGCAATGAATTGAATGATGTGTCCCCCAAGATTAAGATGCTGAAAGCTTAGGCCCAATATGGTAGCATTTGCAAGTGGAGCCTTTGGAAGCTTCTAAGGACTTGGAGGTGGAGACTTCATGAATTGAATCAGTGTTCTTAGAAGGGAGTGTTGTGTTTCTCTCTCTCTCTCTCTCTCTCTCTCTCTCTTTCTCTCTCTTCTCTTCACCACGGGAAGATACAAGGAGAAGACAGGATACTGCAACTGAAAGAGAGCTCTAGCCAGAAAAGATTATGCTGGCACCCGATCTTTCCAGCCTTCACAACTGTGAGAAATAAATCGCTGTTCTTGATAAGCTACCCAGTTTATGGCGATTTGTTATAACAGCTTGAGCTGACTAAGGCAGCTTATGTCAAGCGTGCTTAAGACTACAGTCCCATCAAGGGCTCTCAGGAACAGCTCAGGAAAGCCAAGACCTTACTTATTAAAGCAAGGGCTAAAGAACTGGTGACATCTAGCACTAATAGCGCCTAATTTATACCACTGGCTAGCAAGGAGGTTGGAACATACTTGATTTGTGTATTTCATAGCTGAGGGAAAATGCAGTTACAAGTACAAATCAGAACTATAGAGACTGAAATATATAGTACACATACACATATACACACAATTCATACATCTACTCATATTCCCTGGAAGAAAATAATGTTAAAATGATTGTTTCTGAAAGATATACCCAGCTATTTTCTTTATGTTTTCCTGTGTTAGATTGTTTCCCTAATAATCACATAATACTTCCTTAATTATATAAATAGTACTAATAAAAGCAGTAAAATTAAAATTCTAGATATATTTCTAGGCAAAATAATTTTCAAATGATTAAAGCTTTAAAAGGAGGAGGTTATAAAATTCACGTATCATTTTTCTTTTCTTTTCTTTTTTTTGTTTTGGTACTGGGAGTAGAACTAGGGGCATTCTACCTCAGAGCTATATCCTCAGCCACATATATATATATATAGAAACAGGGTCTCACTAGATTGCTGAAAGTCATGCTATGTTATTGGGGCTGTCCTCCAACCTGCTATCCTCCTGTCTCAGCCTTCCATGTACTGGGATTATAGGCATGCATCCTGGCTCAATATCCCTTTCTGATGATACAAATGAAATAAATTCATATGGGTGTCATTTGGTAACACACCAATAAATTACCTTCTTGATTTTTCTTTTCTGGGACATCAAAGTGATGGGGGGAGGGGTATGTGACCTCGTGCGGAGGGTAGGAGTGCAGGAGCTCTTACCTTCGGGCCTCTCCAGAGCCTTCCCGCTCTTGCAGGCTGCAGTGCTGTTGACTGTCTCGGACGAGGTGCTCAGCTTGGTGCTGGGGTCCCTCTTGGGCTTCGGTGGCGGCTGTCTCCGGGAGCTGCAGCTGCTGTCATCCTCGGTGCCCCCAACGGAGTGCAGGGACTGCGATCTCACGGTGAAGCCACCGGAGCACGGGTGGGGCAGGCGGTCCTGAGGGGCGGGCATCGTCATGAATCCCATGCGGAAATGCTTGCCCGCGTAGCTGGCGTCGTGGCCTCGCCCCACGTCTCCTCCTATGCTGTAAAAGAAAGCAGGTGGTGGTCCATGAGGAGCAAGTGGACCGAGATCGCCAGCATCTGACCCCAGACTGGTTGTGTGACAGAGGTGACATTTCAAATGTGAACCTCGGACTGCCGAAGAAACATACTTTACCATGGGCTGCCTTCTAAGGCAATTTTAAGTCGCATGAAAGCAGTCTCTACTTTTGCATCAAATTATGAAGATAAAGCAAATACATTTTGAGGCTAATCAGAAAGCTCAGAAGTCTTAACACGTGTTACCAGATATCTTGATATCCAGAGATGCTTAGTAGCCCAAAGGGAGAAGCATACAGTACACCAAACTTCAACTGCTTTGCTTTACTTGAGGGAAATCTTATCAGTGGATTAAAAAGTACCCCAGGATTCTTTGGCAGTGACTCCTAGACTCTTTTTTTTTTTTTTTTTTTTTTCAGTACTGTGAGTTGAACCTAGAGGCATTCTATCTCCAAGCTATACCGCTAGCCTTTTTTATTTTTTGTTTTCAAACTGAGTCTCTGTAGGTTGCTGTAAGTTTCACTAGGTTGCTGAGGCTGGTCCCAAACCTGCAATCCTCTCCTCTCAGCCTTGTGTCAGTCTTGTGTCACCATACTTGGCTTAAACTACATTTTGTTTTGCTTTTGATACTAGGGAATAATCCCAGGGGCATTCTACCTCTGAGCTATATGGCAGCCTTCTTTTATTTTGAAACATGGGCTCACTAAGTTGCTGAGGTCTTGCTAAATTGTTGAGGCTGATCTGGAATCTGTGATACTGTTGTCTCAGCTTTCCAAGTACTAGGATTAGAGACATAGGCCACCATTAGACTATCTTTTGATAAGTGCCTGAGTCCAGATCACCGGCACTTAACTCAGTCCAAATCATCTCAAATTTATCTGCTTAATACATTGGGGGAAGCCAGACATGTGTAATCCGTGTACTTGGGAGGCTGAGAAAGTAGAATTGCAGATTCCAGGTCAGCCTCAGCAATCAAGTGAGCCCTGTTTTGAAGAAAAAAAAAAAAGTGGGGGGGGGGGGGGGCTGAGGGTGTAGCTCGGAGGTAGAACACCTCTGGGTTCAATCCCCAGTACCAAGATAGTGAGGGAAGTTAAAGGAACAACAATTACAAAGGTTCTGTTATCAAACACCAGGAAGAAAAAGAGAGAAAAATGGAGGAGAGAGGAGGAGGGGAAGGGAGAGAGGGAAGCAGGGAGAGAGGGAGCGAGGGAGGGAGGAATGAGCAGGGAAGGGAAGAAATACTTTCTTAAACTGGTGAAGGAATTGCCAACTTCTCCATTCTTGAGAGACCTTCAGTTATGTTAAAAACTTGATACTACTAATAAGCGAACTTTATAGAACAAAAAGGAACATTTAGTGAAGAGGGAAAGTGTGTAGATCCTAAGATGATTCTGAATATTTCATAAGTATTCATGGTAAGCGAATCTTCCAAATTTAAGGATCTTAAGTTTTATACAGGAAAGTCTGAACAAACATTTAAAAATAGTAATTCCTCTCTGTTTGAAATTCAACTAATTATACAGGAAAGGGCTGTTGGTCCTCTTTCTGTGCTATTAAGCAATAGTGATATTTTTATGAGTAAGAATGGGAACTTTTCGAAGGCAGATTTTCTAGAGTTTCCTTCATCTATGAAACTCATGAGCCAATAGAAAAAAACAACAACAAAAAACCACTTCAAAACGCTTAGCTGATTTTCTTAGATATATATGAATGGTAAAAAAAAATATATATATATATATATATATATATATATATATATATATATATATATATATTTGAATATAAGGAAGCTTGCTGAGTATGCCTTTCAAGATATATGATTTTACGCAGGCATTTTAACCTTAATTTTGGTTGCCTTCATAACATAATGGAATTCAAGGTAAAGTTTGTAATTCTTTTTATTGTATCTTTCATGTCATTATAACATTTGTTATAACTTTGGCATACCTGTTGGAGCAATAACAGGAAATGAGATCGGTTTTTGCCCTTTTCAACTGAGGATTTATGACAATTACCTGTCCATTATGGATAAAGCCATAAATGATTCAACAGAATCATTCAGCCCTGATTTGGCATTAATTCCAATGATATTAGTGCCACTCAATCAAAGGAGTTTTTTGTGTATTTTATTGTTTTCTGAATGTTTTCATTTGCTGTTCAGACACTGTGTCATCGTGGCAATAAAAATGGCTGGAAGGTCAGGGCACTGACCAGGGCAGTGGATACCCAGAAGCCTGAGTGACATCAGAGTGACCACCAGTGGGAGTTTTTGGAGTTTTACATCACAGAGGTGAGAGTCCTCTGTCTTCATGTGTTTGATTTTCTGTGTTTATATTGAGAACATTGGTGAAGACAAAAAGGAGAATCTCACTCAAGCAGAGTGATTTATAAAAAAAAAAATTATTAAGAATTTAGGGAAGAATAGGGGTGTTGGAGAGGGAGAGGCAGCCTTGAAGGTATGGGAACATTTATCTGCAATTTGTGATGACAGTCGTATCTTTCTCATAGAGCACATTTGATTCCATCTGAAGTAAACTTTGCCTCAAGTTATTATTATTTTTTTTAATTTTTATTGGTGCACTGTATCATACATTTCTGTGAGGTACAAACTGGTAGAGACATACATGCACACAGGTCTCATTTAACCCTTCCCTGATTCCTACCCCATCCCCTTCTCCCTCCCTCTTCTCATGTTTCACTTAGTGATTGACTTTGATAGGTTTGTGAATGTACATCATGTGCATTAGGGTGCTTCCCCCTCCCCCCTCCCATCACCTTCAGGTAGGTCACCTTCTTTGCTCATCAAGTTATTTTCAATCCCATATCTTTTCCTTATTCGTATTGTTCCATCACTGAACAAAAAGTGGTATAAGGATTTGTTTAGACTGTCGTCTCATTCCCAGTAACATCGTCACCTGGGGAGACTTCTGCATGCATTCAGGTGCACGGGCATTCATGAGAGAGTTACTAGAAATAATTGTCTCAGCAATTTCTTTGTTACTTTTGACCTAAATAGGGCCTACACCTTTTTCCCAGGCAGATAATTAGCGCTGCTGCTTCATTTTAGGATTATCTTTTTATCAGCACAAAACAATTTCATCGAACTCTATCTGCTTTTGTTCAGAAATGTGTTTTTACACACACACACACACACACACACACACACACACACACACTTTTTCCAAGAGAAATTCAATATGTGCTTCAAACAATAGCAGGTGCGGATGCAGGTTTAGTTTAACCAGGCTGTGAGGTAGGATGGCACACGAGGCTATGAATGACTGGGATTCACAAAGGCCATTGTTCAAGCCAAGGTGAAGGGCAAGCAATAAAAGTGATAGTCATCTAGGTTCAAGGGATTGGGAAAGGTGATTAGTTAAAGCTAATCAAAGACTGTGGCCTGAGCTTACAGCCACTTTCTGAATTTGCTATAAAACCTATGGAGTTTTTAAAATATGCATATTCCAGGACCCCGTACTAATGGCAACAATTGAATTGGATGCATTGAATCAGAATCTCTGTAAGTGTGGCCAATGGGTTGGTATTTTTGAAAACTATAACCATGTTTTTCATGCAGCCAATCCAAGACTCCCTGGAAACATTAAGAATAATAGAGCCCTCAGCGAGCAGACATCTGTTAGAAACAGTCAGGAAGATACAAACACGAGGCAAAATATTACAGATAAGAAAATGTGCAACATACTAGTCCAATATTTTTAGGTTATCCTTCAGTAAGAAACAATTCCTAGATCCTAATGTTTTATGACAACATGGATTTATTTCCCTCTTGCATGAATTGGTCTAGGTATTCAAGTGCTGTGGCTCTGCTGCGCTTCCTCATTCCAGGATCTAGCCCTTATTGGAATGTGTTATTCTTTTGACAGAGAAAGATGGGCACTGTTGGAACCACACAATGTCCCTTAAGGCTTCCGCTCTGATGTGGCACATCATCTTTCACTCACATTCCACCGACTACAAGCAGTCTTCTAGCCAAGCTTGGTATCTATTATTCAGGCAGGGGCATTCTCTTCCAATGGGAAAGAATTATAAGTGATGTGACAACACATGGGTATGCGCACTCCTCGTGCAGGTAGGGGACCAATACCTGGTCTAGCAGCTCCGGTGGTATGGCTGAGATCTCTTCCAGAGAGAGAATTCACCAGGAGGAATGACAAGACAACCAATGCCCTTTGTATTTCCAATTGGCTATGATTTGGATGTGTCATCCCAAAAAGCATGTGTTGAAAACTTAATCCCCAGTACAACAGAGTTTGGAGGTAGAAACTAATGGAGAGTGTTTAGGTCCCCGGGACTCTGCCCCTATGAATGGAATAATGCTGATTGCCAAAGCACTCGGGGCTGTGAATTCAGTCTCTTTCTCTTCCTTGTTAGCCATGCCTTCCACCATGTCATGATGAGATAAAGATGCCCTCTCCAGAAGCAGCTCTTTGATCTTGGACTCTCCAGTCTCCAGAATATATTTCTATTGTTTATAAACTACCCAGTCTGAGGTGTTCTCTCAGAATAGCAAAAAATGGACTCAGATACTATCCTCACAAATCTGGGCTCTACAGAACCAAACATCCTGGTCCCCATAGGAGACACATTTGTTCTAGAAGATGCAGCAAAGGTCTCACTGAACAAAAACCTACCACCATCTCGCAGGCAATTTGAATTCACTTTGTACAAAGAACAGCAGGGAAGAAGAAAAAGAGTCATTGACCCCGATCAGCAAGAGGAGGTAAGGCCCTTTCAAACAGGGCAGAAGGAAATATATGTATGGAACCAAGATTATCCTCTTCGGTGTCCCTTGAAACTCTCTTGATGTATTGTGAGTTTGAATGGCTATGGAGTAGGTTATGGACTATAAGACTGGCTATGATGACTAAGGGTTCCAACTTTTCATGCAAGAGGGATTAGTCCCACCATCAAATAGGCTTTTGTGGACAACACAGGTGTTAATAGAGGCGAAGTGAGTTTAGAATGGCAGAAGAGGGAGATGTTGAGTATCAGCTACATACAAATCACCAAAATGATGAGTACAGTGTGTCACACTAACCACACATCCTCAGACCCGCTCCAGGAGACTTGAGTGGGAGCCAAGAAAGAGCTGCTTTCTAAACCTGCCCAAAGATGTCAGTTTGGTCTAAGTAATGAAATGTGACAACCATGGAGATATGTGGCTCAGATCTGTCTCCAGAGAGAACCTTCTGGGAGAACGGTTTGCCTCCAGCCTCCAGCTAGCCTTTCAATCTTCTGTTGCATTTAAGGGGAGGCTAAGCAGTTCCTAGACAGCTCCTAGCCAATGGCTGAGCACAGAGAGGTATGAGACCCACTATATCTACAACACTGAGGGATGATCTTTGCATCTGAGTTCCTGTATTGAATTGGCAGACTCTTCCATTTCTATCCCACAATCTGAGAGTCTTCCTATCCAATAATTTGCCCTTCCCTACCTCTATCTCCCCCTCAGCCCTCATGTGTGTGTGTGTGTATGTGTGTGTGTGTGTGTGTGTGTGTGTGTGTGTGTGTGTGTGTGTGCTGCGTGCTCATGTGTGTGTATCAGTAGAGATTGAACCCAGAGACATTCTACCTCTGAACTACACCCCCAGCCCTTTTAACATTTTTTGTTTTGAAATAAGATCTCACCTGGTTGTTGAGAGACTCACTGCATTGCTGAGGCTGGTTTTGAACCTTCAATCTTCCTGTCTCAGCCTCTTTGTACTGGGATTACAAGTGTGGGCCACCATGCCCAGCTTCCTCCTGTCTTTTCACAGATGCCAGGCTCACACCATGACCTGAGCTGTATCTGACCCAGCCTGCACTTCTCTTCCTTCTTTATGTCCCACAGATATTCTCTTCAATAAATGTCTCAACTTCTAACTCTGTTTGGTACCTTTCTCTTGGAGGACCTAAAGGGACATCCTTGGGAACCATCATACAACCTATGATGTTCAGAAACCAAGGAAGCAGGGAAGAGAAAGCCTAAAAACAAGTATGGGTCCCCAGAAGGAAGAAAGTCCTGGGGAAATAGGTCAGTCTCTTGCTTCAGTTTGAACAGACTCTACAAGAGGACTCCCTGGCTTGCAGTGAAAATTATGTGGGCTGAAGAAATCAGACTCTGTGCAATGACTTCAACACTCAGGATAGATTAAGCCTGGCACATCTCATGTTATAAAAATAAAAACAAGTTTCATAATCCTGAATTTAAACAAGTAGGCTTTTTTTTTCATGCAATGAAAGCAATGTGGCAAGATCAAGTTGTCCGTTGGTAAGTTTTTCTATCATAAAACATGAAGAAGAAAGACTGCTTAAATCAAGGGCAGCCTGTTTTTCCATAAGTAATTGATAATGTGTATGTAAACTGCCCACCCAAACCAGTTGCTAGTTAGTGAATAGGCCTGAACATTTGTGCACTGAAATTATCATTTTGAGATTCTATCCCAAGATCTACCATTTAGTATCTGAATAACATTAGCCACTGAATCCCTAAGCAATTTCTTTATGTTAAATAGTTGTATTGGCCCTATCAAATTGTCAGTATGCCTGAGGTACTACATATGAAGCACTCAGCACAAAATCTAATATGCAAACAATGATTTTAGCTTTAAAATTATTACCTTTAGAGCCAGCCATGGTGGCACACTCTTGTAATCTCAGTACTTGGCAGACTGAGACAGGAGGATCACAGATTAAAAGCTAGTCTCAGCAACTTAGTGAGACCCTGTTTCCAAATTTAGAAAAAGAAAAGTAGGTCTAGGGGTATAGCCTGGAGGTAGAAGACCCTTGTGTTCCATCCCCAGTACCCCCCCCCCATACACACACACACACACACTAATTACCTTTAAATCTTGCCCTTGTGGGTTTTGTTTATAGGCTCACCACTTCCATTCTAAATCATCTGCAAAGCATGCATATGGTACCATGAAGTCAAAAAACTTCACACAAAGAAAATCAAAACAAAATATTATATGAAACTCAAAGTATCAAGACAATCTAGGTAAATATAGCCCTCAAGTCCTTAACTTTCTTAAATACTTCCTTTGTTTTTTCAAAGCATGCATTGATTAGAGATTGATAAAGGTGCAAAACAAGAAAATTGAAACTAATGCTAATTGTCAGGAATTGTGACTTGTCTTGCTGTCTTGAAAATACATCAGCATTAATGTGTTGTGTCTTCTTTGGAAAACTGCTTCCTCTAAGAAATGGAAACATAACCCCTGACAAGGATGATCTCTTGAGGTGAGATGTCATCTTTAAAAGTGACAGGGGTGCTGCTTCTGGGTACTAATTTGAAGCAAACATGACAACAATATTTTGTAGTAGAGTCTTTTTTGGGAAACTTTGTAAGTAAACAGAAATCTACTGTGTGTGTGTGTGTGTGTGTGTGTGTGTGTGTGTGTGTGTGTTCCAAATATTTCTCCAAAGCTAGAATACAAAGTGAAGAGATACCTATGGTTTGCTTGCTAGAATATTTGCTTTCCACAGTGATTCTGGAGAGCTGAGCTAAAACATCCATCTTGAATATCAATCTGTAATCCATTATATTTTTAACTTTGCAAACTCCTGAATGACCTAGAAATTGTTTTCTGTTCATTTTTCAATAAGGCATATTTAGGTAGTATCAAGGAAAGGACATTTTCTACCACAGAATAAATGGAGAGCATTTGAAAGGGAAATAGAGACTTGCTGCAAAGGAGAAATTGAAATTTGCCTGTTAGCCAGTTGAACACTGTGATCTGTCAACTACTGCAGTCTTTCATGTCAGCCATTTCACTGTGAATGAGCAGAAAGAAATCAATATTTTTACTTTAATCATTGAAAGCATGACTTAGAAAGTCTATATTTGATGCTGCTTTCCTCTTGCCTTCTATTCAGATGCTCAAGGCCAAAGGTTGACCCTTGCTGCCATCTAAGTATCTCAGTAGCCCACCTGGCCAGGTCTCCTGCTCCAGAACACTGAACTCTTCTTATTGTTATTCCCAGCTAAACTAGCCTGTGCTTATGAAATGTGGTCATAGAAAAAGCCACGAAACTACTGTGCTATACTTTTTCCTAACTGAACTGATAACATACCTCAACACAAAGTCAGACTTAAAAAAAAAGCCAAAGTTAATTACATTTGTTCCCAGCTATTGGCAGAGAGAATGTGTCATACAATTAGCCCCATTGACAGGCTCACTGCAGCCACCTTGGGCCTTGATAAGCATGTTCTCATCCACTCCCTTTCAGCTTCAGGAGGGTAAGTATTATGTCTTTCTGCTCACCACTGTAGTCACCAGTATATATTTGTTTTATGAAAGAAAAATGAAGAAGGGAGTTCACTTTGGAGATAGCCAAAGAGAGGAGTCAGTTAAAGGATTTTTTGGACATACTCTATTTCTGTTTCCAAGAAATTCATTATTTCTTCTCCTGCAATAGAAAATCATATGAGGAGACCAACTTTCTTCCTCTTAGTCAGCATGTGTTGCTCTGGTCTAGCTAAGTAGACATTGGATCCCCCTGGTCACCATGACTATTTTAGGGATGGGCAAATATCTCAAATCAGACCAGAGGGGGGCTGCACTGGCTTGGAGCTGGACCTGTTTCATCATTCTTGCCATTATGAAGGGACATTAGCAGGACAAGCTCATAGCATTGTAGAGGACCTGGATCTAATTATCCCTACAATTAGAGCAATCCTGGGACTCTTAAGGTATGTTAACTACTATGTTCCATTTTGCTGGAGACAAGTGTAGTTGGGTTTTCTGCTACTTGTATTAGGAAAAGTACTAAATGAACCAATATAATGCTCTATAGACAGTTACTAAATACATGCTATTGGCTAACTTATGTCAAAAAAGGTAACTGGTATCAAGAAAAAACCAGGAATGATGAAAGCAGGAAATGAATGCATCCTACTTATTTATTGTTGAGAAATATCCTTTCTATTACAATGCTATGAATGGAAATAATTAGCTGCCTCATATGTTTGCCTCATATATTTTTTTAATCATGCAGCATACTTTGATGTGGAAACTTGGCTCCAGTAAAATCAAACTGTGTTCATATTTTCTTCCAAATTGTTCACTCACCATTACCTTTAATGTCTTCCCTGAGACCTACTTGCTCATTCAAAGCCATAATCTCTGGATTTCTTGCCTTAGGCTCAAACATTCATTTTCACCACTTCATATCCTCTATGATATGTGTTTGCTACTTTTATGCTCCTAATATCTTAACTATTCCAGACTTTTTTTTTCAGACATCAATTTCCTGTGTCTGGCTGTTTATTGAGGTTTCTTGAACGTTAAGGTCAAGTGTCAAAAATGAGATTTTTACACACCTTTTTATTAACTGTTATGGTGAACCCTTATAGTAAAAAAATAAAAGAATAAGGGGGAAACCATCTCAAAGAAACTCAGTTCCCATTAGCTCCACATGTTACACTTAAAATTAATATTGCTAAAGATCAAATATGTTGTTTCTCCTGGCTAGATTGCAACTCAGTGCAAAATTTAATATTTTAGACAGAATAAGAGATATGTAACCATTTAGACAGATTTAGTAGCTGTATAATTTTAGGCAGGAGGCATATACTTTCTGATGCTCAATCATTCTTAGCTTTATAATGGGAAAAATACTTTTTTCAGGATTCTTATAATAAATTAAAATGATAAAAGACCTATTAGAGTCACCTAGTAAGGTGGCTGATATAAGTAGGGGGTGCTATAGATTGAATGTTTATATTCCTCCAAAATCCATAGGTTGAAGCCTAACCCTGAGCTGATGATATTTACAAGAGGAGTGTTTGGAAAGTGAGTAGGTCATGAGGGCAGAGCTTACATGAATGTGATTATAATGGTTCAGATTTAGAATGTCTCTTCTAGCCCTCAGAGAAACAAGGTAGCAGTGTCGGAAGCTGGGCTTGGTTGATAAAGAGGGGTCCCTATCAGTGTGTTCTTGGGGGTTATATAAGGCCTCCTCTCTCCTTGCTCACTCTCTGCTTCCAGCCTCCAGATGTGACAGCAGAGTCCCATGCTCTCCCTCTTTACTTCCTATCACCATGTGCTGATCTCTGCAGACCAAGCCTCACATGGACTGGAACCAGAAGTCTCAAAAAACTGTGAGAAAATAAAGCTTCCTTCCTCCAAGTTGTGTGGTCAGACATTCAGGATTTTGCCAGTGATAATGACTAATCAGACAGTGATTAAGGTCCTTATTAGAGAGACTCCAGAAAGCTTCCTCTCCCCTTCATCAATGTGAATGCATAGCAAGAAGGCCATCTATGAACCAGGAAGCAGGCCTTCAGTACACACTGCAACTCGCAGCAGCATGGTCTTGAGATTTCTTAGCCTACAAAACTGTGTAGAATAAGTGACTACTGTTTATAAGCCCCTGAATCTATGGTGCTTTGTTTTAGTAGTCTGAGTAGACTAAGACAAGAAGCTACACTAATATCTGTTTACATTCCCTTCCTTTCTGGACTGCCATCTAACTCTATGTCATGTTTATCTTTCTCTTCCAAGTTGTTAAGTAGCTATCTTAATGACAAATTTTCACCCTAAAACACCATGAAGGAAAACATATTCTAATACTATAGATGCACTTTGCTTGCTTCCTTTTCTAAATGGGCTTTGACAGTAATTGTCATACAATGTGCTCTAAAATCCAAAGAGAAAGGGAAAGATAAAAAAGAAAAGTGAAGGCAGAGGAACAGAAATATATAATTTATCTCTTTACTGGTAATTGTCTGTTGGACATACTATAGGGTTGGGTAAATGTATTCAGTGAATTAAATGGTTATTTATCTCAAACTCTATGAAATTTCAAGATTTTTTATGAAGGTTGGAGTTTAAGGTAATCACGGTTAAGGAACAATGCTTGAAAAATAAATATGTAATTATTTATCACAAATTGCTTATCCCCTGGAGTTTGAGGCTATTATTGCTGCCCATTAATCTGTTGCTTTTCAGAATAATAAAGTGAGATGTTTAGAAAAGAGAGGAGGCGTGTGTGTGTGTGTGTGTGTGTGTGTGTGTGTGTGTGTATGCCTTTAACTTTATCAAAGTTCCTTTTATTCATTTCTGAGTTTCTAAAGAGGCGTAACTGAAATATAATGCTTATTAAAGCCAGAACAAATTCTATGGAATATCTTTAAGAGACTTATTTAAAATATGACAAGTGCTTTTGAGATTAACATATGTTATTATCTATGGTACTTTGGCATCTAAAATTAAAACATTTCTTATTTTTAAACACAAATAAGATTTCTTAACTCCTTGAAGTATCATGTCTTACAAAAGAAAGGGTATATGGAAAATAACTCAAGTCATGAAATTCAGATTCAGTCTAGAATATAGTTTATAGAAGTTCACATCGTGGGAGATCTTTTCCAAAAATTCAACCTAAGGAGGGGGGGAGTTCTGGAAAATGCATTTTATTTGTGTCTTCAAAACTGACATAAGCTTTGAATATGGTTTGAGAACCTGCCAAGTTTTTAGAAATGAGTTTAGCTAACCATATGTGGTTCATTTTTTCCCCATTTAGTGGCAGAAGCAAGAAATACCCAATGTTAATGTAAAATGGCCTTGAACTTTCTGAGCAGAAGGGACTAACTTAAGATCCACTGAAAATACCATAATCATTGGTTAGATTTTCTAAGAGAATATTTTTAAGTGGGTTGAAACAATTTTGTGTTGAGGAATTTGATTAATTTACTCATTATACATCCACAAAATACCCATGTAATAATATCTATTCTCTCTCTCTCTCTCTCTCTCTCTCTCTCTCTCTCTCTCTCTCTCTTCTTCTTCTTCTTCTTCCTTCCTTCCTTCCTTCCTTCCTTCCTTCCTTCCTTCCCTCCCTCTTTCTCCCCTGTGATACTAGGGGTTGAATCCAGGGGTATTTGACCTCTGAGTTATACCCCAATCGTATTTTATTTTGAAAGACAAACTCACTAAATTGCTGAGGCTGGTCTCAAACCTGAAATGCTCCTGTCTCAGCCTACCATGTTCCGAGATTACAGGTGCATTCCATCACACCTGGCCCAAATGTCCCTTCAGTTTTGGGAACTGAACAAAGCCCAGCAGTCTGTTTCCTCAGGGCATGAAACCAGCATGACTTCAGCACCATGTGGTCAAAGGCTCAGTAAGAGGAAGCCCCAGGCAGGTGTAATGGAAAAACAAGTCCTGAGCTCAGCCTCCTGCAGAGGGGCTGGGAAGTCCCATGAAAGGAAGTGGCTTCTCAGCTGATTCGAAGCATGAGTAAGCCTTCTTCAGATGAGGGAAAGAAGAGAGGAGAAGAGGATTTCTGTGCTGGTAGTCAGAATCTGGAGAACTGAGAAATGAGACAGGAATGTTGGGGCAGAATTTGATAGAACCTTGTCCTGTATTTCCAGTGGTCTGTCTGGCTTAGAGGGGACCACAGAAAATTACTCACTAAGTAAGTGAATATATATGTATGCTTGGGAAGAGTTCATGAACAACTTCAGGTTTCTTAAGCAACAAGACAGATGATATTATTTAATGATATTCTTTATTTCCCCCTTTCCTTTAGTTGCCATTTTTTTTCAATTTATGATAAAGGAGAAAGAAAAATTCTGCAAATACTCATATACAGTTAATTTGGGTCCCTGTTATAAGAGTCAGTTATCCAAACACAGGGACCTGTGCAATCCCTTCCTCTCCATCTCTCCTGTCCTGCTTCGGTTTTAGGTACTCACATAGAATTAGTGCAATTGCCTCTTCGCTGATCTGTCTCCACAGAGCTGCCACATTGATCCTTCTAAAGGCACATTAGCTTATGTCATTCTCTGAATTAAAACTCTTTGAAAGCTTTTACACTTCCTTGGACTAAAAATTCGAAGTCGTAAGTGATATTCAAGATCCTTTAAGATCTAGACCCTGTGCCAAGACTCATCTGCACCATTTTCCCTTCTTGACCTTACGAATCCTCTAATATAATTTAGTCCCACCTTAAGGTTGCTCCAGATTGTTGATTTAAAGATATCATTCAAAACCAACCACATCCCAAATGTGCTGATGGACCTTGAGGACAAAATGACAAGCAAAAGATGACTTCAGTCTACAGTCACGCTGCACTTTCTTCCTGAAATGAGTCTTTTAGCTAAATCCACCGCTAGGACTCAATTCATATGTCATTTCTTAGAGGAAACTTGTCATTATCAGCAAGGCTTTCTCAAGGTTGAACTCCATGCCTCTCCTTGGGGCTCTCATAGGACTATGTTTCTCCTTATCAAAGTATCTCCTTTTTCAACTCTTGGTTGACATTCTCCATGAAACCATGAGCCCCTTGACAGCACAAATCATTATTTGCAGCAAGTAGACAGTAGGTAGGAATACTACAAGTGAGAGAAAGTACAAGCCATGAAAAATTACTGGACATTCTTAGAACCTTTCTTCATGAATTCTTTTGGCTTTTGGCATTCTCAAACTATCATTGGAAAGAAAAGCTGCAATGACATCATGAGACAGGCATCATTAGCCAATAATTGTTTGCACTATCAAAATCAAAAAAAGCATATCTTCAATTTTTCATATATCCCAATGGCCAATGTAAAAAATTACATGCAAAATTCTAGCTCAGCTACAGACTAGTTCTATGACAACAGGCACATTAAATCCTTTAGTTTTGTTTTCTTCACCTCAAAACAGAGACCTGACATTTGTTCTGCAGATAATTTGCATGTCTTTGATAAAACATCTGTCATATTGTTTTGCAGAAAATTTATACTTCTGACATAGAAGCTCTAAGCAAACCTTCCCTTAGCAAATCCCTGGGTTAGATTTCATTTCCTTTAATTTTATAAAGCACCATGATTCACTGCCAGAACACAGGCTACTCTGGCTTTCCCCCATACTCATGTTCCGTAGATGGAATTGTGTGCCGATGAGAGTTATGTTTGCTCTCAAACTTGCAGGGAGCTTGGAAATGGACCTTAGAGGATGAACACACTTCCCTGGTGAGGATAGCATGTAAAGCAATGCCCCAGATTCAGGAAAGAGACAAATAATTCATAAACACAGCAGATGCCATGCTTTTCAGTACAACTTCAGTATGTTTTCAATTCTGAAAGATGTCTACCAGTAGTAAGGTAACTAATGACTTTCCAGGCTCAGTCCATCATCTATAACATGGTATTAGGTGCTCAGATCATAACGGAATGCCTTTTTATTATTATTTCTTTCTGTGCAAAATTAGCAAAACACACACTCAATTTTGTTAAATTCAGATTCTCATAATCTTGGCAGAAAGGGATTAATTTGACCCAAAGTTATTTCTGGCATGAAATTTCACAGTCAGAAAAACTAGTTTTCTTGGGATTTGTAAAGCTCTCAATTACATTGCCAGACATTCATTGACCTTCTAGCAGAGAGATGGTATGATTTGCCAAACAAAATCAGAGGACTGGAATAAAAAACATTTTAATGTCAGCTCTGTCTTAAACATAAGGCATTCACCATTCCCAAACATTTGTAATATTCACTGTTTCTTATGATGTTGTCTTAAGATTCAATGGGCTGACACTCTAAATTTCTTGGGTGAAAGAGCTCAATGATTGTATAGAAGGTGTCTGGGGATTTAGAGCAGTTAAGCATATGAAATGCTTCTTGCAAAACATTCTGCTCAAGCCTGAGAAATATTTTTAAGTTTAAATAGAATCATGGTAGAGAATGGAAAAAAAAATATATATATCATATATTATATATTATATATTTTGTATATATAGCTGATTTATATACATCGCTGATGTGATATAACATACATCAGAGAAATCAGGAAGTCTTAGCCATGTATATATAGAACCATTGTGAAAGATGAACTATCAAGAAATCAAAATACTATTTCATCTTGCTAACTGTACACTTCCTATTATTTTTTTTACTCAGAATTTTTCTATATATATCATACTACCTCTTAATTCTTCATTGACTCTTTCTCATCACCAATTTAAAACATTCCAGGCTCTTGCTCCTTTAGGAACAGTTTTCCTCAAAGAGATGTGAACAACAGCTCCATCTCTTTCATTCTTTCTCTTTTCATTCCTTTCTCTTTCCCTCCCTTCCTCCTCCTGTGTGTTCTTCTTTCTTTTTTTCCTTCTTTCACATTCATTTGTTATATTGTTCATTCATCTTTAATTCACAAACATTTATTGAACAGGTCTTTATTTTATTGATCATTGTTAGTTGCTATGGCTGTGCCTTTGAACACAATATCATAACATGAGACATAGTCTTGCTAAATTTCTGTGTGGGGACCTCAAACCTGTGATCCTCCTGCCTCAGACTTCCTAGTCCTAGAATTACATGTGTGCACCACCACACCCAGTGAAGTGGTTTTCTTAAAAGTCACCTTTTCCTTGCTAATTGTATAAACTAAAAGTTTTATTTTTTATTTTTCTCTATCTAGATTCTTCTTGGTCCCTTTCATTATTCAGTCATTTCTCTGTACTGGCTTTTGGCAAATATCAGTTTTTAAGACTTCAATGATATCCTGTTTACATGGTTTTTATTTTATTTTATTGTGGTACCAGGAATTGAACCCAGGGGCATTCTATCTCTGAACTACACCCCTCGCTCTATTTTTTATTCTTTATTTTGAAACAGGGTCTCACTAAGTTGTGGAGGGGACCTCACTAAGTAGCTAAGGCTGGCCAAGAACCTGTGATCCTCCTGTTTCAGCATCCCAAGTACTGGGATTACAGGCCTGCACCACCACGCCCAGCTACATGGTTTTTCAAATGAATATTTCACTATGAGCTGCATTCTGAAAACTATATTTGCCTTTCCAACAAAATGGTGGACCAAAGAAATGCAAGTCCAAGTGGACACTAACTTGACACTCCTTTGACACTCAAGGTCAACATATTCAAACCAAACTCATCTCCTCCTCTCCTTATTCCTCTATTGGAACTCTGTGTTCAATATCACAGAGACCAAGAACTGTAAACATACTCAGTAAGTCAATAAATCCTTCCTCTCCAACAAGGCTCTCAAATGTGTCCCCTATTTTCCAATCCATCTATGAGGTTTGGAAAATAACTTGGCCTTGGCTACTACTCACTTGGATTCTTTATCCCAGTTTAATCCAATCATCAACCTGAAATACTCTGAAAATTGACCTGAAAAACATAGTCCTGAAAAGATCACCATCTTTGCCTTTTTTTAGAGTCTTCTGGATTACTCCAAATAGAGTCTGGTTCCTCAGTGAGGCAAATGAGGGTTCACATTACCTGGTTCAACCTCCTTTTCCATTTTGGCATATCATCTACTCACATAATTCTGTTACCTTCAGGTCTTTTTCCCTTCAAACTATATCTCTATTTGAAAAAATAAATATGTCAAATTCACCAAGGCCTAAATTGAATAATGTTAACTCCTCCTTGAAACTTCTTCCCATTCTTTCTTTAGTTTGAATATATTTTATATTGTCACTTTTTTCTTCTCCTGTTTTTTTTTTTTTAATGTGTGTATTGTATATGTGTGTTTGTGTGTGTATGTATTCAGTACTGGGGATTTAACCCATGGGTGCTCTACCTCTGAGCTACATCCCTAGCCCATTATTTAAAACACACACATATACATATATATGTGTGTGTGTGTGTGTATACATATATATGTATATTATATTTATATATATATATATATATATATATATATATTTTTTTTTTTTTTTTTTTTTTTTTT